>CAUYRH010084441.1:0-21346 GCA_963574655.1 Perodicticus potto
TGGCGGGCGCCTGTAGTCCCAGCTACTTGGGAGGCAGAGGCAGGAGACTCGCTTGAGCCCAGGAGTTGGAGGTTGCTGTGAGCTGTGATGCTACGGCACTCTATCCAGGGTGACAGCTTGAGGCTCTGTCTCAAAAAAAAAAAAAAAAGATTTTAAGTCTTCAGGTCTGGGGAAAGCGTAGTTAAATCATGCATCCCTGTCAGCTTTCATGTGGGCCCAAATCTTAGCTGTTTAGGTTCTGGTCTGCTTGGTGCTAAACATTTGTCTTAATGAAGAACTCTGTGACCTTAGTATGAAATTGGAAGCTAAAGTGAATTTTATGTGCCTAATTGTGAAGAATTTCTGTGACTAGACCACATAAAATAATCTCTGCTGCACTTAACTGATTCTCCACTTACCCCCTTTGCTTATAAATGTAAATTTCTATATTCTGGTTTAAACTTCTATATCTGTCCATTGCCTTCTGGCTGTTTTTCTTGATTACAAGGTTCTTGGCTGGGCTGTCTACTTTCCTCCAACCTCAGAACATTTTCACAGTTCTCTTGTCTCAGGGCTCTTTAAGAAAAGATTCCTCTGTTGCCCATGAAGAGTTCTCTTCTATCCATTTGTTGTCTCTCTGAGGCCATTTTTAAATACTTGACTCAGATTTATCCCTAATCTCAGTTACACCAGCCAGAATAACCAGCATAGGGATAAATGTCTCAAACCTTAGCAGGCATGCATAGAAATTGTCTAGAGATCTTGATAAAATGCAGATCTGGGTTTGAGCCCAAGAGGCTACATTTTTAGTATCAATTGGTGCTAAATGAGGGATAGCAAAAATACTAGGGTAAGTTGTTTAAACTCTGAGAAACTTTTTATCTGAACTGATGAGAATTAAGAGATGTTCATGAAGTAATTTAAAAAGTTTGCTTCTGGCTCAGCACCTGTGGCTCAAGCAGCTAAGGCGCCAGCCACATACACCTAAGATGGCAGGTTTGAATCCAGCCTGGGCCTGCCAAATAATGAGGGCTGCAACCAAAAAATAGCCAGGTGTTGTGGCAGGCGCCTGTAGTCCCAGCCACTTGGGAGGCAGAGGCAGGAGAATCACTTGAGCCCAGGAGTTAGAGGTTGCTGTGAGCTGTGATGTCACAGCACTCTACCCAGGGCTACAGCTTGAGGCTCTGTCTCAAAAATAAAATAAAATAAAAGTTAAAGGGTGGTGCCTGTGGCTCAGCGAGTAGGGTGCCAGCCCCATATACCAAAGGTGGCGGGTTCAAACCTAGCCTCGGCCGAACTACAAAACAGAAAACTAGCCGGGCGTTGTGGCAGGCGCCTGTAGTCCCAGCTACTCGGGAGGCTGAGGCAAGAGAACTGCCTAAGTCCAGGAGTTGGAGGTTGCTGTGAGCTGTGTGACGCCACGGCACTCTGCTGGGGGCGATAAAGTAAGACTCTGTCTCTACAAAAATAAATAAATAAAAGTTAAAAAAAAAATAAGTTTGCTTCTGCTTTCCTTGACATCCCTACACTTCAGTTTTAGATCTTTCTGTGTTTTATTTACCTAGCACTAATGGTTCTTGGCATGTAATTAATAGGGCCTACTGTTTAGTATCCATAATAGGTGTATAACCCAGGGAGAAATTAAGGTGGTTTGGTGTTAATTTAAATAAAAATATTTTCCTTATTTTTTTGAGACACAGTCTTACTATGTCACCCTCGGTAGAGTGCCATGGTGTTACAGCTGACAGCAACCTCAAACTCCTTGGCTTAAGCAATTCTCTTGCCTTAGTCACCCAGGTAGTTGGGACTACTGGCACCCACCACAACTCCTGGCTATTTTTTTTTTTTTTTACAGTTTGGACGGGGCGGGTTTAAACCTGCCACCCTCAGTATATGGGGCCAGCACCCTACTCGCTGAGCCACTGGCGCCGCCCTCGCCTGGCTATTTTTTTGTTGCAGTTGTCAAACTAGCCCGGGCTGGGTTCGAACTGGTCTCGGTGCATGTGGCCAGCGCCATAATCACTGTGCTACGGGCGCTGAGCCTAGATAAAAATATTTTAAATGTCCTTCCTGATTTCTCTCTCTTTACAACTGCTTTGAGACACCATTAACTCAAATCTTTTTTTTTTTTGAGACAGAGTCTGAAGCTATTACTCTGGGTAGAGTGCTGTGGCGTTGTAGCTCACAGCAACTTCCAATTCTTGGGCTCAGACTTGCCTCAGTTTTTCTATTTTTACTAGAATCGGGGTCTCGCTTTTTGCTCAGGCTGGTCTCAAACTCCTGAGCTCAAACAATCCACCCACCTCGGCCTCAGTGCTTGGGTAACAGGCGTGAGCCACCTCTCTCAGCCCATTAACTCAATCTTAATGTCTTAAGTGGTAAAGCTAAAATTTAATCTCAGGTTTTTAGAATCCTGAACTCATTTTTTTTTCTTTTTTTTTTAAGAGACAGAGTCTCACTTTGTCACCCTTGGTAGAGTGCCATAGCGTCACAGCTCACAGCAACCTCCAACTCTTGGGCTTAGGTGATTCTCTTGCCTCAGCCTCCCGATTAGCTGGGACTCCAGGAGCCCGCCACAACACCCAGCTATTTTTGTTGTTGTTGCAGTTTGGCAAGGGTTGGGTTTGAACCCGCCACCCTTGGTATATAGGGCTGGTGCCCTACTCACTGAGCCACAGGCACCGCCCTTGAACTCATTTTTTTATCTGCTTTATCCTGTTGCCTTTAACTGATCTGTTGCCAAAAGTTAGTGCTTGCTAACTTTTTATTTATTTAGGAGCCAGTCTCACTCTGTTGCCATGCTAAAGGGCCACAGAGTCAGTCTAGCTTACAGCAGCAGCCTCAAATTCCTGGGTCAAGTGATCTTCCTGCCTTAGCCTCTCCAGGTACCTGCCACAACACCCAGCTAATTTTTTGTATGTTGTATGTAGACATACTGTATTCTTCCAGTAAAGCTAGGACGAAAATGTTACTAAGAAAATCACTGCCAAGACAACATAGTGAGACCCCCATCTCTACAAAGAAACTTTTTTTTTTTTTTTTTTTTTTTGCAGTTTCTGGCCAGGGCTGGGTTTGAATCCACCACTGGCATATGGGGCCGGCACCGTACTCCTTTGAGCCACAGGCGCCACCCCAAAGAAATTTTTTTTAAACTGGGTATGGTGGCACATCCCTTTAGTCCCAGCTACTCAGGAGGCGGAGGCAGGAAGTTTGTGGGTGCCCAGGAACTCCAGGCTACAGTGAGCTATGATTATGCCACTGCATTCCAGCTTGGGTGACAGTCCCTTTTGTCTTAAAAAAATCCTAAGAGGGGTTCAGTGCCCGTAGTTCAGTTATTAGAGCACCAGCCACATGCACGAGCGTTGATGAGTTAACAGTCGGGCGTGGCAGGTGCTTGCCCTCCCAGCTACAAGGGAGGCTGAGGCAAGAGAATCCCTTGAGCCTTAAGAGTTGGAGGTTGCCTGCTCGGCGCCTATGGCTCAAAGGGCTAAGGCGCCAGCCACGTATATCTGAACTGGCAGGTTCGAATCCAGCCTGGGCCTGCCAATCAACAATGACGGCTGCAACCAAACAACAACAAAAAAAAAATGGCTGGGCATTGTGGCGGGCGCCTGTAGTCCCAGCTACTTGGGAGGCAGAGGCAGGAGACTCGCTTGAGCCCAGGAATTGAAGGTTGCTGTGAGCTGTGATGCCGTGGCACTCTATCCAGGGTGACAGCTTGAGGCTCTGTCTCAAAAAAAAAAAAAAAAAGAGTTGGAGGTTGCCAAGGGCAACATAAAAACTCTGTCTCAAAAAAAAAAAAAAAAATCCGCAAGGCCCTTTGGCTCATGCCTTGTAATCCCAGCACTATGTGAGGCTGTGGAGGAGGAATTGCTTGAGCTCAGGAGTTTGAGACGCCTGAGCAAAAGTGACACCCCGACTGGAAAAAAATGGAAAAACCCAGCTGGATGCCTGTAATCCCAGCAGCTTCTGGAGACTGAGGCAGTGGGATGCCCACATCCCAAGTCTGAGGTTACAGTGAGCTGTGATGCCCCTGCACTCTGCTTAGGGGTATAGGGTGGGACTCTGTTTCAACAACAACAAAAATTCCTAAGAGGAAATATATTTTATTCATTTAAATGGGAAGTGGATCATCATAAGTCATTCTCATCTTCAGGTTGAGTGGGCTGAGTAGAGGGTTGTTGGTCTTGCTGTCTGGGCTAACAGAGGCAGAAGAAAATCTGCATGTAAGTGTACAAGGGTCCACTTGAATTTATTAGAAGATTGCTTCTCAGCAGGGCCTCTGCTCCTATGCTCCTTATAATGGACACCCATCTAAGCTGTCCCCTTGCTGATTCGATCTTGTAGCTGCCCTGCCACATCATTATTGCCTTAGTCCTTCACCTACTTCTCTAGGTGAGAGTCCAGAGTGGAGGGGCTAAATCGAGTCACTTTCCCCCATTCCTTCACACTGTTCTACTCCCTCTCTTTCTGAACTTTGGAGCACTCAAGATATCCTAGGGAAGGTGGGGGTGGTGGCCTGGTGGCTGCCCCAAGTGAGGTGTGTGGATCTCCTAAACTTAGGAGTTTAAGACCAGCGTGAGCAAAGTGAGACCCCATTTTTACTAGAAGTAGAAAAACCAGCCAAAGTTCAGCTACTTGAGAGGCTGAGGCAATAGGATTGCTCAAGCCCAAGAATTTAAGTTTGCTGTGAGCTATGATACCTTATCAGTCAACCCCAGGGTGACTGAGACTGTCTCAGAAAAGAAAAAAAGAAAGCAGAGTAGTTTACGAAGATTCTTATTGGCTGGGGGTAGAGTCTTGGGTTGCAAGTAGAGATACATGGAATCCATTCTGCTAATCTGTGTGATTTAGGTTGCTCTCCTGTTCTGAACCCAAGTTCAAGAAAGGATTTTACTGTTTTCCATAAATATTTAATGCTTACTACATATTATCCTAGACCACTGTTGGAACTAAGGCTGTGAGAGAGAACAAGATAGCTCCTGGTGGCTCGGCGCCTGTGGCTCAAAGGGCTAAGGCGCCAGCCACGTACACCTGAGCTGGCATGTTCGAATCCAGCCCAGGCCCGCCAAACAACAATGACGGCTGCAACCAAAAAATGGCCGGGCGTTGTGGCGGGCGCCTGTAGTCCCAGCTACTTGGGAGGCTGAGGCAAGAGAATCACTTAAGCCCAAGAGCTGGAGGTTGCTGTGAGCTGTGATGCTACAGCACTCTACCAAAGGTGACAAAGTGAGACTCTGTCTCTAAAAATAATATAAAATAAAATAAATAAAATTTAAAGATATAAGAAGATCTGAGGAATAAGAAGTTACCCTGGAGTGGTGCCTTTGGCTCAAAGGAATAGCGCGCAGGCCCGGTATGCTGGACAGAGGTGGCGGGTTCAAACCCAGCCCCAGCCAAAAACTAAAAAAAAAAAAAGAAGTTACCCTGGAAAGAATAATGCTAATGGGGGCTGGAGGAGGTGATTCTGTGCAGAGGACCAGCATGTGGGGAGTTGAGGGGAGCAGCTTGCCATGGAGACCTTCTGCACTCAGCATGAATAGGAAAAGAGGAAGCCAGTGGCTGAGTTTACAGTATGAAAGGCCCCGCTGTCAGTAGATTCCCTCCTCATAGTAATTTTTTTTTCTTTTTTTTGGAGACAGAGTCTCACTCTATTGCCCTTGGTAGAGTGCCATATCGTCACAGCTCACAGCAATCTCCAGCTCTTGGGCTCAAGCAATTCTCTTGCCTCAGCCTCCCGAGTAGCTGGGACTATAGGTGCCCGCCACAACGCCTGGCTATTTTTTGTTGCAGTTTGGCCAGGCCGGCACCCTACCCACTGAGCCACAAGTGCCGCCCTCCTCATAGTAATTTTGACAACTGTTACTAAACCCCTTTTATAGTGACCAAACACCTGAAGCTTAGAGAGGTTATCTTGCCCAAAGTCACACTCTTATAAACTAGCGGATGGGGTACTTGAGTCCAATCAGAGTTATAGAGTAGAACCCAAAAAATAAATAATAAAATAACTTATTGGCTCGGTGCTTGTGGCTCAACGGGCTAAGGCGCCAGCCACGTACACCTGAGCTGGCGGGTTCGAATCCAGCCCGGACCTGCCAAACAACAATGACGGCTGCAACCAAAAAATGGCCTGGCGTTGTGGCGGGCGCCTGTAGTCCCAGCTACTTGGGAGGCGGAGGCAAGAGACTCGCTTGAGCCCAGGAGTTGGAGGTTGCTGTGAGCTGTGATGCCACGGCACTCTACCCAGGGCGACAGCTTGAGGCTCTGTCTCAAAAAATAAAATAAAATAAAATAAAATAACTTATTTATTTTATTCTTTTCCTGATTTCAATAAAAGAATAAAAGAAGGTTCTCAAAACTTCAGTGGTGGTTATAAACATCTGGAAGATGTTGAAAAGTAACTTTCTTTTTTTTTTGAGACAGAGCCTCAAGCTGTCACCCTGGATAGAGTACTGTGGCATCCCAGCTCACAGCAACCCCCAATTCCTGGGTTCAAGCGAATCTCCTGCCTCCGCCTCCCAACTAGCTGGGACTACAGGCGTCCGCCACAACGCCTGGCCATTTTTTGGTTGCAACCGTCATTGTTGTTTTGGTGGGCCTGGGCTGGATTTGAACCCTCCAGCTCAGGTGTACATGGCTGGCACTTTATCCCACTGAGCCACAGGCGCTGAGCTGAAAAGTAACTTTCTGATTTAGGTGTAGGGTAGAGCCCAGGAAGGGATTTGGGTTGTTTTTTGAGACACAGTCTTTCTCTGTTGGCCCAGGCTACAGTGTGGTAGCATCAGCCTAGCTCCCTACCATCACACCCAGCTAATTTTTTCTATTTTTGGCAAAGACATAGTCCTGCTCTTGCTTAGGCTGATCTTGAAGTCCTAGCTTCAAATGATCCTCCCACCTCTTAGAATGCTAAAAGTACAGGCATGAGCCACCTGTACTAATTGAGCCAAAATTTACATTCTTTTTTTTTTTTTTTTTTTGAGACAGAGTCTCACTGTGTCGCCCTCGGTGGAGTGCCATGGCGTTACAGTTCACAGCAGCCTTACACTCTTGGGCTTAAGCGATTCTCTTGCCTCAGCCTCCCAAGTAGCTGGGACTACAGGTGCCCGCCACAACACCCGGTGTTGACTCACTAGTGGAGAACTGCAGGATTGGCAAGATAATACTACAGTGGTCATGGTATTATTCCCCAACCATCATCAGCTGGGAATTCTGTCAAGAATGCAAATTCTGGCTCGGTGCCTGTGGCTCAACAGGCTAAGGCGCCAGCCACGTACACCTGAGCTGGCAGGTTCGAATCCAGCCCCGGCCCACCAAACAACAATGACAGCTGCAACCAAAAAATGGCCGGGCGTTGTGATGGGCACCTGTAGTCCCAGCTACTTGGGAGGCGGAGGCAAGAGACTTGCTTGAGCCCAGGAATTGGAGGTTGCTGTGAGCTGTGATACCACAGCACTCTACCCAGGGGGACAGCTTGAGGCTCTCTCTGTCTCAAAAAAAAAAAAAATGCAAATTCTGGCTCGGTGCCCTTAGCACAGTGGTTACAGCGTCATCAAATACACCTAATATTTCTTGATATTAAAAAAAGGTCATTAGGCGGTGCCCGTCGCTCAGTGGGCAGGGTGTGTGGGTTCGAACTGTCTGGCGGTTCAAACTGGCCTGTTCCTGCTAAACAACAATGACAACTACAACAAAAAATATAGCTGGGCATTGGGCAGCGCCTGTGGCTCAAAGGAGTAGGGTGCCGGCCACATATGCCGGAGGTGGCCACATATGTCGGAGGTGGCGGGTTCAAACCCAGTCCTGGCCAAAAACTGCAAAAAAAAAAAAAAAAAAATTGCCAGATATTGTGGCAGGCACCTGTAGTCCCAGCTACTTGAGAGGCTGAGGCAAGAGAATCGCCTGAGCCCAAGAGTGTGAGGTTGCTGTGAGCTGTGACACCAGAACACTCTACCAAGGGCGGCATAGTGAGATTCTGTCTTGGAAAAAAAAAAATAAGTCATTAAAAACAGAGTGAGCTGGGCATGATGGCCCATGCCTATAATCCTAGCCAGTAGGGAAGATGGCTTAAACCCAGGAGTTTGAGGGCAGCCTGGGCAGCATAGCAAGACCCTTTCTCTAAAACACATTTTTAAGGGGAAGGGTAATGGGTGCAAAAGAATTTTATTATGATGCTTTTTCAGCCTGGCATGGTGGCTCACACCTGTAATCCTAGCACTCTGGGAGGCCAAGGCGGGTGGAGAGCTTGAGCTCATGAGTTTGAGAGCAGCCTGAGCAAAAGCAAGACCTTGTCTCTGCTAATAATAGAAAAAACAGAGACAAGAGGATCTTTTGAGCCCAAGAGTTGGAGGTTTCTGTGAACTGTGATGCCATGGCACTCTACTCAGAGCGACAACTTGAGACTCTGTCTCAAAAGAAAAAAAAATATATGCTTTTGAGGAATTACTTTCTGAGAATTGACAGAGGTGTAGGAAATACGGGACTGATGGCTTTGTTATGTCTTATTATTTTGTCGTTTTTTGTTGTTGTTGTTTTCAGATAGGGTGTTATTCTGTTGCCCTTGCAAAAGAGCAATGACTTCGGCTCAGCGCCTGTGGCTCAATGGGCTAAGGCGCCAGCCACATACACCTGAGCTGGCGGGTTCAAATCCAGCACAGACCCGCCAAACAACAATGACAGCTGCAACCAAAAAATGGCCGGGCATTGTGGCGGGCGCCTGTAGTCCCAGCTAGTAGGGAGGCAGAGGCAGGAGACTCGCTTGAGCCCAGGAACTGGAGGTTGCTGTGAGCTGTGATGCCACGGCACTCTCTCCAGGGTGATAGCTTGAGGCTCTGTCTCAAAAAAAAAAAAAAAACAGTGAGTTAAAACTATTTAACATTTCTACCATTATTCCAGTGTGTGAATGGTGGGAAGACAAGACCAAAGTCTAGGTGAGGAGCAAGGCTTCTGTTTCCATGAGCCTCAGACTGGCAGCACGTGCAGGCCGAGATCCACCTAAAGAAGACTTGCAGTGAATCAGTAGACATGTTGAAAATTTGTTATAACTTCAAAACAAAATAGGAAATTTGAGGAACAATATACGGACTGGAAACCAAGACTACTTGTTCCTGCAGAATTCACTTCCTGGGACTTAACATCAGTCTTACATTAACTCTGTTCCAACTTTGTGAAGTTAATGTCTTGTTTTATAAACAAGCAAGGAAACAGACATGCTGTGTGAGTTGTTAACATGCAGTGCACCTGGGATTAAAATTTGGAGCTACCTGGCTTTCTCCATCATCCTGTGGGTCTTGTTTCTTATAGGGGCCAAAGGAAAATTTTCCCTCTGCCCTCTGAATGCTAGCTAAAATCTTAACTGACAAAAAGCAAATTAATTGGAGAAAAAGCATACAAGTTTATTAATGCACACATGGGAGAACCAGTTATTACCCCAAACCCCCAATAGGGTTTTGAAGCTTTTATACCGTCTTGAGACTTCACAAAGAGTGAGGGCTTGAATTGAGGTTATGAAAATGATCAAGATGAGGCCTCCCACGTAAAGGTGGTCTTGTTATATAAATGAAACCTCGCTGCTAGCAGCCCTGAAAGAGAATATATGGTAAATGTTTCTCTCAGACCTTTAAAGGTATCAGACTCTCAGTTAACCTTCCCTAGATCTGGAATACAGATTCTCTACAGATGCAAATCTCCCCCACAAAAAACAGTTTTGCAGGGCTACTTTTGTTTTTTGCCTGAACCATTCTCTCAAAATATGTCAAGGAGAGGGCTGCCTGTGGCTCAGTGGGTAGGGCACCAGCCACATACACCAAGGCTGGTGGGTTTGAACCTGGCCTCAGTCAAACTGCAACAAAAAATAGCTGGGTGTTATGGCAGGTGCCTGTAGCCCCAGCTACTTGGGAGGCTGAGGCAAGAGAATCTCCTAAGCCAAAGAGTTTGAGGTTGCTGTGAGCTGTGACGCTATGGCACTCTACTGAGGGCGATAATGTGAGACTCTTGTCTCTTTAAAAAAAAAATAAAAGAAATGTCAAGGAAAGATACTTAGGGGCGAAATGTTTTTATTTTCTTCATTCTCATTAGTGGAACAATGTCAGTTTCTATAATAGCATCTTTTTATATGGTATTAACATAATTGGAATCATTCTATAGAGGTTTTTTTTTTTTTTTTTTTTTTTTGAGATGGAGCCTCAAGCTGTCACCCTGGATAGAGTGCAATGACATGACAGCTCACAGCAACCTCCAATTCTTGGGCTCAAGCCTCCGCCTCCCAAGTGCAGGGACTACAGGCGCCCGCCACAACGCCCGGCCATTTTTTTCTTTTGCAATTTTTGGCCAGGGCTGGGTTTGAACCCGCCACCTCCGGCATATGGGGCCAGCGCCCTACTCCTTTGAGCCATAGGCGCCACCCTCGCTCTGCCATTTTTTGGTGGGCCCAGGCTGGATTCAAACCCGTCAGCTCAGGTGTACGTGGCTGGCGCCTTAGCCCGTTGAGCCACAGGCGCCGAGCGTATGGAGTTTTTTTATGATCAGAAAGTTCTAAATCTTCTCTGCTAGAGTTGTAGGATTGTCCTGTATACAATTAGTTGATGGCTTCCACTCATGCGCGTCATCTCTACTTTTTCTAGGTTGACAGTGGTTATGTGTCTTCAGAACAGAAGTGTTAAAGGGGTTAGTCTAAAGATAAGTGTGTAGGCCAGGTACAGTGGCTCACACCTGTAATTCCAGCAATCTGGAAGGCTGAGGTAGGTGGATTGCTGAAGGTCAGGAATTCAAGACCAGCCTGAGCAACAGCAAGACCCAGTCTCTACTAAAAATAGAGAAATTAGGCTCGGTGCCTGTGGCTCAACGGGCTAAGGCGCCAGCCATGTACACCGGAGCTGGCGGGTCCGAATCCAGCCCGGGCCTGCCAAACAACAATGGTGGCTGCAACCAAAAAATGGCCGGGCATTGTGGCGGGTGCCTGTAGTCCCAGCTACTTGGGAGGCAGAGGCAGGAGACTCGCTTGAGCTCAGGAATTGGAGGTTGCTGTGAGCTGTGATGCCACAGCACTCTATCCAGGGTGACAGCTTGAGGCTCTGTCTCCAAAAAAAAAAAAAAAAATAGAGAAATTAGCCAGGTGTTATGGCAGGCACCTGTATCCAACTACTCAGGAGGCAGAGGCAAGAGGATTGCTCAAACACCTGGCTAATTGGACAGTGCCTGTGGCTCATCGAGTAGGGCGCCGGCCCCATATGCTGAAGGTTGTGGGTTCAAACCCGGCCTCGGTGGAACTGCAAAACAGAAAAATAGCCAGGCGTTGTGGCAGGCACCTGTAGTCCAGCCATTCGGGAGGCTGAGGTAAGGTAATCGCCTAAGCCCAAGAGCTGGAGGTCGCTGTGAGCTGTGTGACACCATGGCACTCGGCCGAGGCGATAAAGTGAGACTCGGTCTCTACAAAAAAAAAAAAAAAAAACATGGCTTATTCATTTATTTCTTGTAGAGACAGAGTCTCAGGAGTTTGAGATTGCTGTAAGTTAGGATGCCATGGCACTCTACCCAGGGTGACGAGAGTGAGACTGTCTCAAAAAGATATGTGGGCTCGGCTCCTGTGGCTCAGTGGGCTAAGGCGCCAGCCACGTACACCTGAGGTGGCGGGTTTGAATCCAGCCTGGGCCCGCCAAACAACAATGACGGCTGCAACCAAAAAATGGCTGGGCGTTGTGGTGGGCGCCTGTAGTCCCAGCTACTTGGGAGGCGGAGGCAAGAGACTCACTTGAGCCGAGGAGTTGGAGGTTGCTGTGAGCTGTGATGCCATAGCACTCTATCCAGGGTGAAAGCTTGAGGCTCTGTCTCAAAAAAAAAAAAAAAAAAAGTTATGTGCGGGCCAACGGAAGCATATCAGATCTGGCTGATTTATACTGTGTAACTTTCAAAAGTAGCTTCTCAGTGTGCATTTTCATGTTTTTTATACTAAGAGTCATGGTGTTTAATTCCTGTAAATAAGAAGTTGGAACAAAGAAGTAGGTAAAAAGTTATCGATACTTCTCTTTGACAAACTTGTTTTCTCCCTAAGCCAAGATTTCCAAACTGCTCAAGAGTGACTTCAAATGGAAGCTTGGGTGACCCTAAAATTAGAAAATCTCTCCCAGATAATTGAGGAGAGGATAATTGAGGTGGTCTTGACTGTTCCAGGTCATGTGTGGGAGTACAAAAGTAATGACATTTTAGACCAAATTGTCCTAGCACTTTCCACGTAGGGGAATTATAGGACTGCAGTTTATGTAATGTTTGATTGCCACAGAAAGAAATATCCATTTTAAGCACTTTCAACCTAATGTACTAGAAAATTGCTTAACAGGTTTTTATATTCTATTAGAAACATTTTCATATTGGTGAAATGCCACTCATTTCTTTTTCTGAGTAGCAACAGAGAGAATGCCTTGCCACAACCACCATTTGTGGACCTGACGTCTGTACTCATCTAGAAAAAGAAATTGCTAAATGCACAACTGAATACCTTTTAGGTAATCACAGGTTTTCATTTTATGCTGAATTATGAGTCATTATTCTTTTATGTTTTTAGAGGATGATTCAGAGACCAATTTACTTCCAAAGAAAATTGCTATTAAATTGTATCTATTAAGTTTTTATATTAAAACATTTTCTACCAAGAGATGACTGTCACTCTGAGCGACTGTGCCACACACACATGAATGCCTTACACTAAGGCATGTAGTGAGAATAAGATGGAGTCAGTCAGGCTAGGGCCAAGAGAACACATCTGGTCTGGTCAGTTAGGTCCTAAGTGACCTTTACATCCTGTCTCCCATTCTTACTGTTTTATAAATTTAGCCCCCATCTTAAAGATGCCTATCTTGAGTAGGTTAGGTGGATTGATCTAGAGATTGGAATGTTGTAATAGGTCACTGAATTGTGCTGATTATTATTTAAAATGAGGGTTAATGTGGCCTTTGCTTTGAACTTTTATGTATAAAACTGTGATTTTGGAAATGGAAGAACAGAATAGTCTTGGAGAGGTTACTCTCACTGTTCTCCAGAATCCCAGCCTTCTGACAAAGTTTGGTGGACCTATCCCTGTCTCTGCATATTGGCTGACAGTGACGGGAAGCCGGACCCTCTTTGGTAACACTTCAACAAAATTTATTACCTACCTCTGAGTAGAATGGGCGTGTTGCCGAATTAATGTTGGGTTACACTCAAGTATCTGAGTCCCAGATGTTTTACTGCCTTTGTTCTTATCTTTGCTTTTATTTTGGGTTACCAATATATCAGAAATATGAAATCTCAGCATCTTCAGAGAAATTTGATTTGGAGCTAGAAGAAACCCAAAACTAATGTTAATACTACATAAATAATATGACAAAATTAATAGAGGGACCTATAGTTAATTTCTCTCTTTTTTTTTTTTTTTTTTTTGTAGAGACAGAGTCTCACTTTATCGCCCTTGGTAGAGTGCTGTGGTATCACACAGCTCACAGCAACCTCCAACTCCTGGGCTTAGGCAATTCTTTTGCCTCAGTCTCCAAGTAGCTGGGACTACAGGCGCCCGCCACAACACCCAGCTATTTTTTTGTTTTGCAGTTCGGCCAGGGTCAGGTTCGAACCTGCCACCCTCCGTATATGGGACCAGCGCCCTACTTGCTGAGCCACAGGAGCCGCCCTTTTTTTTTTTTTTTTTTAAGACAGCCTCACTTTGTCACCCTTTGTAGAGTGGAACCCACTCCTGGGTTCAAGTGATTCTCTCCCCTCAGCCTTTCAAGTAGCTAGAACTATAGCATGTGCCACTACACCTGGCTAATTTATTTTTTGTAGAGATAGAATCTCGCTATGTTACTCAAACTGGTCTTAAAATCCTGGGCTCAATCAATTCTCTGGCCTCAGCCTCCCAAAGTGCTGGGATTATAGATGTTATAGATATGAACCACCACACTCATGCAAATTTACCTTTTTTTCTTTTTTTTTTGCAGGTTTTTTTTTTTTTTTTTTTGGCCTGGGCCAGGTTTGAACCTGCCACCTCCGGCATATGGGGCTGGCACCCTACTCCTTGCGCCACAGGCACTGCCGCCCTGCCTTTTTTTTGAAACAGAGTCTCACTTCGTTGCCCCCAGTAGAGTGCCATGGCGTCATAGCTCATAGCAACCTCAGACTCCTAGGCTCAAGCGATTCTTTTGCCTCAGCCTCACAAGTAGCTGGGATTATAGGTGCCTGACACAACGCCTGGCTATCTAAATGAGGTCTCCCTCTAGCTTAGGCTGGTCTCAAACCTGTGAGCTCAGGCAATCCACTCGCCTCGGCCTCCCAAGTGGTAGGATTACAGGCGTGAGCCATGGTGCCCGGCATGACCCGCAGTTAATTTCTAAGGTGGTTTTTAGCTGTGAAGCAGTTCAAATGATCTTATAAACCCTTGTGATGTGGTGGAAAAACATCAACATGTGAGAAAAGTAAGAATGATTGTGAGTTGAGTTTTATTGTTCTATATCTAGATCATGAATCTCTAAAGTAATCTAATCATCTTGAGTTGAGAGGCCATGCTTCTTGGGAAACACTGAGTTTTTCACAAGCAGAATGATTTGATTTTATAGAGCAGTTGCCAGGCCTAGAAGCATCCTCACTAAAACTCATTATATTCAGTCAATCTGGCCAAACATTAACGTGTTAGATAAACAACCTGGGGGCCATCTAAACATTTGAAAACACTTTTTTTCCCCCTGCTAGCCTTGAGTACTTATGTAGGTGGCAGAAGCTGAGATTCCCTCATTCCTCATTAGCTTTGGAGCCTGAGACTGGAAACAAAGCTGATTTGGTGTAGATTAGCTCTAGCCTGGTGAGAGTTCTCCACATTCGGCCTGAGCCATTTCAAAAGCCAAATGGATAATGAGGCTGTCCTAGGGTGTAGGGCCTGGTTCCCAGTGGATCATGGGATCCAGTTAAGTCCAGGATCCTCAGGGGATTACCTAGAAGACACTGATTTGGGTAGATAAAAATTATGAGGTTCAGGGAGATTTCTTCTAAGGCACTTGCTTCTGAGAACTTCCAGAGAAAGGGAAAGGCTGGATTGAGAGTTTGCTCCTGGCTTCCTTCCATCAAATACCTGATTTCTTACTTTCAGTTTCCTTTCTCTACTAAGGAAAACTAGACACGGTTGTCTAGTTTATGACCCTTGCAACTCTGATCTTCAAATCAATTACTGTTTTGTTTCCTTCCTTTCCGGAGAGATAAATATTTCAGTTCCTTTCAGTAGAACAACTTTTCTCTCCCTGTATGGTTCTTCTGCTGTTTCTCTTTTTTTTTTTCTTCTCCTTTTTTTTTTTTGCAGTTTTTGGCTGGGGCCGGGTTTGAACCCGTCACCTCCGGTTTATGGGTCAGGCACCCTACTCCTTTGAGCCACAGGTACCGCCCAATTCTGCTGCTTTTCTTAATGTAAGACCTAATACTGTGAATTATTACCTCTGTACCAGCCTGTCATTAGCGCATTGAGTACTTCCAGTAATCCTACAAGGTGGAGGCTATCATTATCTTCATTCTACAGATAAGAACCCTGAAGCAGACAGGTTAGACTGCCAGTGACCTGGAGCCAGGTGTGAACCCAAGAAGCCACTGTAGAGCTTGAGCCCTTAACCACAACCAAAACAGTCTTTAACTTCTTCTTCTGGTTATGAAGGCAGCTTTTTGCCTAGTTCTTGTATCCAACATTGTCTTTTTTTCAATTATTGTGTCAGGTTAATTTGAGGGTTCAAAGAATGAGGTTATAGTGTTTGCATTTGTTAGGTAGAGCCTCTCTTGTAAGACCAAGAGGTGTGCCATTCACCTTAACACATTGTGCCATTAAGTTGAAGCACACCCATCTCCCTCCCTCCTCCCTTTTCCCCATCCTTCATTCCTCCACCCCCACCTTGAATTGATTTGAATTTTTCCCGTATATGCGCATTATGAGATCTTATGAGATCGTCTACTGGTGTCATATTAGTATTGAGTACATTGGATTCTTGTTTCTCCATTCTCATGATACTTAGAAATATGTGTTTCAACTCTATCCAAGTGTCTTTTTTTTTTCCTTGAATGTAAAGCCTTACCCTACCTATCTGCTTACCTCTCCCTACCTCTCTTCAGACTTTTCACCTCTCTCCCTCCTTTCCTTACTCTTTTCTTTTTTTTGAGACAGAGTCTCACTTTGTCATCTTTCATAGAGAGCTGTGGCCTCCTAGCAGCAACCTCAACCTCTTGGGCTCAAGGGATTCTCTTGCCTCAGCCTCCCAAGTAGCTGGGACTACAGGCGCCTGCCACAATGCCTGGCTATTTTTTCTTTTTTTTTTTTTTGAGACAGAGTCTCACCGTGTCATCCTCAGTAGAGTGTTGTGGCATCACAGCTCACAGCAACCTCAAATTCTTGGGCCCAAGTGATTCTCTTGCCTCAGCCTCCCAAGTACCTGGGACCACAGGTGCCTGCCACAACGTCTGGCTGTTTTTGGTTGTAGTTGTCGTTGTTTGGCAGGCCCCAGCCGGGTTCGAACCCGCCAGCTCCAGTGTATGTGGCTGGCTCCCTAGCCAATGTGCCACAGGCGCCAAGCCATGCCCGGCTATTTTTTTTGTTGCAGTTGTTGTGGTTGTTTAGCAGGCCCAGGCTGGGTTCAAACTCTCCAGCCCTGGTATATGTGGCCAGTGCCCTAACCACTAAGCTATGGGTCCCGAGCCCCTTCCCTTACTCTTATATTATCTGCTTAATATTTAGCTGTCCCTCCTTGAAGCAGCAGAACCCAGGCTAGAAGTTTTAGTGGCCACTGTAGTCTCAAAGTGGCTCCCCAAAGTTGTCAAACTTTAGAGATATGTGATCTCTTGAAAATGTCCTTAACCTAGCTATCAGGGAAAGATGTGATAGCCCAGGAACATAAGGGTGTGAAAGGGCTCCTTTTTCCACCTTTCCATCTCTCCAGTGTTTCCTGCTCAGCCCGTCATGCATCCTTCTCTCTGGTCCTCTAGTGTACATAGCCCTACAACACCCAGACCTCATAAACTTCTGGACTAGCCTGTCACTGGATGTCCATATAGGTTTCCAGTTTTTTGTGTGGCTAAGCAGCTTGATACCAAGCAACATCTTTGTCTTTAACTCTCCTGTTCCTGACACAGTATCTGACATCTAGTACATGTTTTGCAAGTGGTTTGCTAAAAGAATGAGTTGAAAAGTTCTTTCTCCATATCCTGAAGGATAAATGGACTAAATCTCTCTTGTCCTTGAAGACCACACTGAAACCCCAACTCTTCTATGAACTACCACATGGTCTACTCTAGCTGTCATTATTCTTTTCTCCTTTATTCTCCCATGGAACCTGGTCCCTCAATTCCAGCACTCAATATAGGCTGTCTTGGAGTCATTTTTTCTGTGACAGTCTTTCCTATTCTAAAAAAATCACTTGAGGAAAAGAACTTTGCTGGTTTTCTGTCTTGTCCTTCATAGGACCTAGACAATGTTGAATGTCTTCTAGTAATACTGACTCTGAAAAAAATTGCTATGATATTGTCACTGTCATCCTCCAATCACATTATTATTATTTTTTTTTTTTTTGCAATTTTTGTCGGGGCTGAGTTTGAACCCACCACCTCCGGCATATGGGGCCAGCGCCCTACCCCTTTGAGCCACAGGCGCCACCCTCAAAAATTTTCTTTTTTTTTTTGAGAGACAATCTCACTTTGTCGCCCTTGGTAAAGTTCTGTGGTGTCATAGCTCACAGCAAATGCACAATCTTGGGCTCAAGTGATTCTCTTGCTTCAGCTTCCCTGGTAGCTGGACTATAGGCGCCCACCACAATGCCTGGGTAGTTTTAGAGACGGGGTCTCACTCTTGATCAGGCCGATCTCCAACTCCTGAGCTCAAGTAATCCACCTGCCTTGGCCTCCCAGAATGTTAGGATTACAGGTGTGAGCCACTGCACAGGGCTAATCACATTATCTTAAATGAGATTAAAAATAATCTCATTTAGAGCCCAGGCATGGTGGCTCCTGCCTGCAATACCAGCACTTTGGATTGCCTATGGAGGAGGATCATTAGAGGCCAGGAGTTTGAGACCAGCCTGGACAACTTAATAAGATCCTGTCTCTACAAAAAATTTAAAGTTAGGCAGGTGTGGTAGTGTGCACCTATAGCCCCCCCTTAGGAGGCTTAGGCAGGAGCATCACTTGAGCCCAGGAGTTTGAGATTACAGTAACCTATGATCCCACTATTGCCTGGCTGCCTGGGTTACAGGGTGAGACTCTATCTCAAAAAATAAATAAAATCTAATTTGGAGACAGTATGTAAAATGCATTCCTCGGAACATGTGAAATTGCTCATAAGGTATGAACTGGGGATAAGTCGATTTTTCATACTGAACCATTGGATTGTGTGTTTGTACAGATTACAAATGGAGCTAAGCCCCAGATGCTAGATTCAAAGAAGCCTTCCTCTTACTCTCTGAAATTTATCTCATGGAATTTATCTCAGTGGCTGGTATCAGAGAACTGGACCCTGGTTGTTTAAGATTATTTTTTTCTAATCATATTAATATTTTCTTTTCTTTTTTTTTTTTGTAGAGACAAAGACTCACTTTATCACTCTCAGTAGAGTGCCATGGCATCACACAGCTCACAGCAACCTCCAACTCCTGGGCTTAGGCGATTCTCTTGCCTCAGCCTCCCGATTAGCTGGGACTACAGGCGCCTGCCACAATGCCTGGCTAGTTTTTTGTTGTTTGCAGTTCGGCCGAGGCCGGGTTTGAACCCGCCACCTTTGGTATATGGGGCCTGCGCCCTCCTTGATGAGCCACAGGTGCTTCCCCACCTGGCTATTTTTTGTTACAGGTTGGCCAGGGCCCGGTTCGAACCCATCACCCTCTGTATATGGGGCTGGCGCCCTACCTACTGAGCCACAGGTACCGCCCAACATTATGATGTTTCATTTCTGGTGTTTCTCCCATAGATATATTGGGATTATATGGATCCATATTGAAAGGGCCCGTGTGACGCCATTTGGTTAACGGACTCCATTTTGCAGGTTGCTGAGTAATTTGCAGTGTAATTGTTAGTTCTGTAACTTTTGGTTCCTGGCACCAGCCCCTCTTGACCACCCTCACCGGTTGCTTAGCACTGGCCCTTTCCTGCTCAGCGACCACCCACCTGTTCCTGGCACCGACGAGGTATCCAATCAGCACGTAAAGAGACACCCGGACTCATCCCTCGTCCAACCGTCCCTAATCCCATTCCCCTTATCACATTACCCCCCTCCCAACTTCCTTTCGGTATACTATAAAAATACCTCAGCCCCACCCCTCCGGGCCATTCAGATGGCCATTTAGGCGGGGCTGAACGGTCAGGGCTTAAGCTTGTAATAAATTCCACCCTTTGTTTTTGCATGGTGCGCCTGGTGTGAGTTTCTTCTGGGGGGGACCCCGAAATTTGGGCACAACACATATATTGCTTTTTTCATTTAATATTACATCAAGAACATTTCCCAATATCATAAATATTCTTTAACAATTTGATTTTTTATTTTTGCATTTTGTAAAGACAGGGGCTTGCTATGTTGTCCAGGCTGGTCTTGAACAACTGACATCAAGGAATACTCCTGGCTCAGTTTCCTGAGTAGCTGAGATTACAGTCCAAGCCACCATGCCTAGCTGATAATCTGATTTTTAGCATTATAAAAAATTCACATTTATATACTAAGATTTGTCTAATTCCCTGTTAGGTATTTGTCCTTGAAAGTTAGTTTTTTTTGTACTAATGTCTGATTATTTCCATAGGATACTCTCTTAGAGACAAAATTACTGAGTCACAGGATGAGACCATTTTCAAAGCATTTAATGTATATTACCTGATCTCAGCTCCTAGCACCAGGCCTATTACATGATTGGTACTCAATAAATAATTTTTTTTTTTTTTAATTACAAGCAGTGTCTCACTTTGTCGCCCTCGGTAGAATGCCATGGTGTCACACTCACAGCAACCTCCAACTCCTGGGCTTAGGCGATCCTCTTGCCTCAGCCTCCCGAGTAGCTGGGACTTCAGGCACCTGCCAAACGCCCAGATATTTTTTTTGTTGTTGTTACAGTTCAGTAGGGGCAGAGTTCGAAACTGCCACTCTCTGTATGTGGGACAGGCGCCCTACTCACTGAGCCACAGACGCCACCCTACATTTTTTTTTTTTTTCTGAGACAGACTGTTAAGCTGTTGCCCTAGATAGAGTGTCATGGCATCACAGCTCATAGCAACCTCCAACTCTTGGGCTTAGGCGATTCTCTTGCCTCAGCTCCCCAAGTAGCTGGAACTGCAGGCGCCCGCCACAATGCCTGGTTATTTTTTTGTTGCAGTTTGTCACAGGGTCAAATTCGAACCCACCACCCTCTGTATATGGGCCTGGCGCCCTACTCACTGAGCCACAGGCGCCATCCTCAGTAAATAATTGTTGAATGAATAAATGAGTGCCCTCCAAAAAGGTTGGAAAACTTTACACCCCCACCAGCAATAGAGGAAAAGGCCCTTACTTTGCTTAGTGCACATCTTGATAGTGTAATGACTGAAACAGGATTTTGGTTTCTGTGATTCTGGCAATGAAATAACCTATTTGCCTTAAACTAGAAGGAAGAAGTTGAATCCTCCATAAACGACTATGGTTTTACTTTAACAGACTGTTGCTTTTAAACACACTTGGACAAAAATGGAATGGAGGAAGAGTTCTGATTATTTTAGGGCTGAATCATGAAGTTTCATGATTCCTCTTTACATCTCTCTCTACTGGGTCTTGGTCCTAGAAGTCAATCTGTCAAGGTCACTTGACTACTTGGGGTTGCCCAACAATCCCATTAGGCTTGATACCTGCAGAGAGGAGCCTTTATGTACAATCTTCAGGGGGTCCTCAAACTACTGCCTGCGGGCCACATGCGGCGGTCAGAATTGTATTTGTTCCCATTTTGTTTTTTACTTCAAAATAAGATATGTGCAGTGTGCATAGGAATTTGTTCATAGTGTTTTTTTTTAAACTATAGTCCGGCCCTCCAACGGTCTGAGGGACAGTGAATTGGCCCCCTGTTTAAAAAGTTTGAGGATCTGGCTCGGTGCCAGAATTGCTAAGGCGCCAGCCACTACACCTGAGCTGGCTGGTTTGAATCCAGCCCGGGCCCGCCAAACAACGATGGCTGCAACCAAAAAATGGCCAGGCATTGTGGCAGGCGCCTGTAGTCCCAGCTACTTGGGAGGCAGAGGTAAGAGACTTGCTTGAGCCCAGGAATTGGAGGTTGCTGTGAGCTGTGATGCCACATCACTCTATCCAGGGTGACAGCTTGAGGCTCTGTCTCAAAAAAAAAAAAAAGTTTGAGGATGCCTAGGTCTTTCCTGTGATGTCAAA
>CAUYRH010084443.1:0-15391 GCA_963574655.1 Perodicticus potto
CTTTAAAGATTTGGTAGAATTCTGATGTGAAGCCTCCTGGTCCCAGGTTTTTCTTTTTAGGGACATTTTGTATAGTTGATACTATTTCAGAACTTGATATCAGCCTGTTCAACATTTCCACTTTGTTCTGGCTAAGTCTTGGTAGGTGGTGTGCGTCCAAGTATTGATCACTTTCCTTCATATTTTCGTATTTCTGAGAGTACAGTTTCTTTTAATATTCATTAAAGATTTTTTGAATTTCTGAGGGGTCTGTTGTTATTTCGTATTTACCATTTCTGATTGATGAAATTAGAGATTCTTTTCCTTTTTTTTGCAGTTTCTGGCCAGGGCTGGGTTTGAACCCACCACCTCTGGCATATGGGACCGGTGCCCTACTCCTTTGAGCCAGAGGCGCCACCCTGAAATTAGAGATTTTACTCTTTTTTTCCTGGTTAGGTTAGCCAAAGTTTTATCTGTTTTATTGACCTTTTCAAAAAACCAACTTTTTGATTTATTGTTCTGTTCTATAATTCTTTTGTTTTCAATTTCATTTGATTCTGCTCTAATTTTGGTTATTTATTTTCTTCTGCTTGGTTTGGGGTTAGAATATTCTTCCTTCTCCAGTTGCTTAAGATGTCCCATTAAGTTGTTAACTTCCTCTCTTTCTGTTTTCTTGAGGAAGGCTTGCAGTGCTATAAATTTCCCTTTAAGGACTGCCTTTGCAGTATCCCAGAGGTTCTAATAATTCATGTCTTCATTGTCATTTTGTAACATAAATTTGGTAATTTCCTTCTTAATCTCGTTGATGACCCATTTATCCTTCAGTATAATGTTATTTAGCTTCCATGTTTTTGTATGAATATGCATATTCCTGTTTTTATTGAGTTCAACTTTTATTCCATGGTGGTCTGAGAAGATGCAAGAAATAATTTCTATTCCTTTGAGTTTAGTGAGGTTGAACTCGTGACCTAGGATGTGATCAATTTTGGGGTATGTTCTGTGGGCTGTTGAGAAGAATGTGTATTCAGTTTTGTTGGGGTGAAATGTTCTGTAGATGTCTGTTAAATCCAAATGTTGAATGGTTAAGTTTAAATCTAAAATTTCTTGGCTTAGCTTCTTTTTGGAGGATCTGTCCAACACTGCTAAAGGGGTGTTGAAATCTCCAACTACTATGGAGCTGAAGGTAATCAAGTTGCTCATGTCTGTTAGCCTTTCTCTTATAAATTGAGGTGCATTCTGGTTGGGTGCATAAATATTAATAATTGAAATCTCATCATATTGCATAGTACCTTTAACAAATATGAAGTTTCCATCCTTATCCTTCCTTATTTTGGTTGGTTTAAGGCCTAATGTATCTTTGAATAGGACTGCTTGCCTATTTGCCTGGAATATAGATGACCATCCCTTCACCTTGAGTCTATCTTTATCTTTTAAGGTAAGATGAGTTTCTTGTATTCAGCAGATATCCGGCCTGAGTTTTTGTATCCTTTCAGCCAACCTATGACTCTTAAGAGGACAATTTAAACCATTCACATTTATAGAAAATAATGATAAATCTTTAGAAAGTCCAGTGGACATTTTTAATCCTTTCATCACTGTAGAAGTTGGAATTTGATAAAAAGTTTCTGGGTGACTTTACTTTTGTGAAGGATTACGCTGGTTATTATGGAGAATAGGTCTGAGAATATCTTGGAGAGCTGGTTTAGTTATAGCAAATTTCTTCAACAAGTGGATGTCATTAAAGTATTTAATTTCTCCATCATAAATGAAACTCAGTTTAGCTGGGTACAGGATCCTACATTGAAAGTTATTTTGTTTTAGAAGATGGAAAGTTGATGACTATTCTCTTCTAGCTTGAAAGGTTTGGTAAGAGAAATCTGCAGTTATTCTAATATTCTTCCCCTTGTTGGTGATGGATTTCTTACATCTGGCTGCTTTCAGAATGTTCTCCTTCATATTAACTTTAGTGAAGTTACTTATAATGTGCCTGGGGGATGACTCAGGTTGAGTCCTGCTGGGGTTCTGAAACTGTCTGCTATCTGAATTTCAGAATCTCTTGGCATGTCTGGAGAGTTCTCTTTTATAATCTCATAAAGAAGAGACTGTGCCTTGTGATGCCACTTCATCATTTTCAGGTATTCCTATAAGGTGAATATTGGTTTTCTTCAAGTTATCCCAGAGCTGTCTGAGGGAATGATCCGTTTTTACCTTCCATTTCTTTTCCTCCTTGTAGGTTTAGGAGCATTCAAAAGCTTTGTCTTCAATGTCAGAAATCCTTTCTTCTGCTTGCTCTATTCTGTTGCTGAGGGATTCTACCATGTTTCTCAGCTCTTTGAGGGCTGCAACTTCTTGTCTCAATGTGTCAAAATCTTTGATCATTTTGTCTTTGAATTCATTGAATTCTTGAGACATCTTTTGGATTACTGCTTGAAATTCTAGTTGCATCTTTTCCTCCATTCTCTTAATCTTATTTGCTATCCAGATTCTGAATTTGATTTCTGACATCTCAGCCATTTGTTTATGCATGGGATCTTGTGTGGTGTCTGCCTTATCATTCCTTGGGGGAGTTTATCTTCTCTGATTATTCATATTGCCAGAGTTTTTCTGTTGATTCCACCCCATGATTATTTTTCGCCTTTTCTTCTGTCCATCCTCAGAGTTGGAGAGGCGTCTCTCCAAGATTGGACCCTGATGGGGTCACTCTATTGTTGGAAGATATTTGTAGGAAGTGACCTAGTGTAACACCTATGGGCCTGCCCCAGCCAGGGATTTGTGGCTGTGGGAGCATCTCTGGAGTGTAGTGTGTCACACATGGATCCAGCAGCAGGGCTGGGGATGTGACCACAGTTCTGGCAATGCCTGGCTGCCAGTGGCTTTGGCAACGAGACTGGGTGGCTCCAGCAGTCTCTGGTCAGGCAGAGGGCTCCACAGAGAGGTAGGGAGGTCCTTGGAGGGAGGGTCCAGAGATGCATAGCTTCCTGAGTCCCTGGCCAGATGGACGGGGCTGGTGAGGAAGCAGGGAGCCGCACTGGGGGGAGGACACAGGTTGTGCAGCTACCAGAGACCCTGGCTGGGGCAGCACTGGCCAAGGCAGGGTTGGGGGTCTTGGCAGTGCGGCCTTGAAATGGAGATATTAATATGAACTTTAAATTATATTTACTGAGGATTAAATAATATATTTAATAAAAAATGCTAGATCCATGGAGGAATTCTACAAATGGTTTAATAACAGCTACTATGTTTGTGTTTTCTTCCAAGATTATTTTCACAAATGACAAAAAGTTTTTGAATAAATGGTATATGTATATAGCCTTCAGAGATGACACATAGCCAAATTTAAAAAGAGAATTCAGGTAATGATTTAGATTAAGAAAGAAGGAAGGAAAAGAGGAAAAAGAGAGACTTTGTTTTACACTCTTCATTATAATTGGTCTTGTAAATTTAGTTGGAAACTTATCTGAGTCATTTGGAATAATTTAAGCAGTGTTCTACATTCAAAATACGGAATGGAATTTGTTTGTTTATCAAATTTAGATAAATTACTGTCATATATATACAAAAGTAAGTGATGAAAATAAATGACGAAAGAGATGTTTTTATTAGAAAGATCTCTACTATTACATTTTGTAATAGTAGAGATCACCTCATAGTAGTGAAAACCAAGGAAAGGATGATGAAAATTAACATATAATTAGGACGTACCATGTGCCACATAATGGAGTAAGTTCACTTTCCTGCAATTTCTTTTCTTTTTAACTGAAGAAAGGGTATTATATCTTCTCTAATATCTCAGTCTTTCCTTCATGATCCTGGTCATTTCATATATTAACAGGTCTCTAATTCTAAATCTAAAAGTCATATTAAAGATAATATACACAAGCATTTATTTTCTACCTATTATTTAGTGCTCCTGTGAAAATGTAATTCAGATCATGTCACTCCCCAAAGATTTTACACTGTCTTACATTGTTCTACACTATCTTGCCCCAGGTAAGTTTTCTGATCTTACTTCTACCACTTTTCCTTTTATTCTTTGATCTCAAACCATGCAGACCTTGATGTCTCTTAAGTACATCAACCAGGACCCTATCTCAGGGTTTTGAAATTGAAGTTTACTCTGACCTAAAGTTTTTTCCCTGGATAATTACATGAGTCACTGTCTCTTTTCATTCATTTCTCTTCCTCAGATATCTGAAAAATTGTAGATAAGTTTCCCTTCATCTTTCTCTATTATTTAACTTTGCTTTATTCTTTATTACAATTTGTGCTTTATTTGTTTTTTTATTCATTCATTTATTCTTGACAGATTCTCACTCTGTCACACTGGGTAGAGTACCATGGCATCATAGCTCACAACAATCTCAAACGCTTTGGCTCAAGTGATCTTCTTACCTCAGCTTTGCAAGTAGCTGGAACTACAGTCATGTGCCACCACGCCCAGCTAATATTTCCATTTTTAGTAGAGATGGGGTCTTGCTATTGGCTGGTCTCAAACTGCTGAATTCAAGGGATCTTTTCACTTCAGCCTTCCAGAGTACTAGGATTACAGGCATGAGCCATCATGCCTAGCTTGTAGCTTGTGTAGAATAAGCCTGTACAATGTTGTTTTATTATCTATTTCATCCATTTGAATGTCAGCTTTGTGAAAGCAGAACTTCAATATAATCACTGCTATATCTTTAGCTTGTAGAACAGTACTTAGAACTGTAAAAGCTCAATTATTCATCGAATTCATTGGATGAATAATTAATAAAATTTCAAACTTAACCCTTAACCACTATTTGAAGTCAGTGTAATTATTCTCATTGTCAGTGTAATTATTCTCATTGTTTCATAATCATTAATGACATTTAGTTTCACATAGGTTAAGTAACCTGCTTAGGCTACACTGGTAATAAATGAAAAAGTCAGATTAACAGAGTTTGACCTTATGTGTGTTTTTCTTAAAACATGAATCAGTTTCTTGTTATCACTTTGCTTAAAAAAACCATTACTAGTCTTCCATTGCACTTAGAATAAAATCTAAACTTCCAGCACCACCTACAATGCCTTGTACTCACAACATTCCAGGCATATCACCTTCTTTCTTTTTATTAATTTCAAATAGTAAATCTTACTTCTGTTTCTAATCTCATCTCAGAATTTTACATTTGCTATTTTTTCCTTTTGAAAAACTTCCTTAAGCTTTTTTTTTTCATAACTTGACTTATATTTAGATCTCAGCTTAAGGAGGATTCCGTGATCTTAAACTTAGTGGCTCCTAAAATTCATAAATCAGAACCTAATACCCAGTGATAGTATTAAGAGATAGGACATTTGGAAAGTGATTAAGTCATCACAGGACCCCAGCCTTGTGAATAGGATTATAAAAGGGGGGCAAGGGAGCCTCTTTGCATCTTCTTTTGCCAAGTGAGGAAACATCTGGCTTTCAATGAAGCAGAGAACAAGCCCTTACCAGACAAACCTCGATCTTGGACTTCTAAGCCTCTAGAACTTTGAAAAATAAATTTATTTTGTTTATAAATGTCCCAAGCTAATGTATTTTGTTAAAGAAGCACAAATGGACTAAAACAAAAAATGGCTTTGATCATCCTATCAAACCATTCCACCCTCACTCTCATTAATCTATTCTAGTATCCTTTCTATTTTCCCTATTACATTTAATGCTATTCAGAATTGTATTTTATTTTTATACATTTAGGTTTTCCCTTCTTTTCCTGTTTCCTCGAAGTTATAAACTTTATTTATGTTTTTATTGCTGTGTCCTTAGCACCTAGAATACTGAAAGACACAGAGGAGGAACTTAGAAATGATTCTTGGATGATGATAATTATGATGATAAGGATATGATGATAATGTTAACAGTGGTTAATTATTATGTTCTCATACATAACTAGTATACTATGTTGAATGATTTACCTCCATTATTCCTAAGTATCCAGTGAAAAGCATACAGTTTTAGACATAATTTTACAGAGACTGGAACTAAAAAAAAAAAAAAAAAAAAAAGAAAGTCAATGACTCACCTATAATCACATTACTAAGAAGGAGTGGAGTCATAAAAGGATCCAGGTAGTGTTCTTAATCTCAATTTAGAATGAAAAAATAAAAAATGACTTAGTGAATGAGATTTCTTCACCAAATTGTCTCACAGACATGATCATGTTTCCATTTCATATTCAAACTTAATTGGTATAGCAGGTTTCACATTGAGTAGAATAAGTCAGTTCTGAAAGGCATTGAGGATGTGTTTTGGAGGAACCTATTGCAATTGAGATTTCTAAAGTCTCTGGTTCTTATTATATTTGCTTATGAAAATAGCAAGATTTCACAATTTTTCAATTGGGACATCTACTTTGTCCTGAGAAAGAGGAAATTCAGAAACTCATCTCTTTAATATAGCATTCTTATGTGTCAAATATATTTTTTTTAATTTAATCCCACTTAACCACTGTATGTTATTAGCTTGACAACTCTACAATTGACCTACCCTTTTCTTGTTGTAACTTACTAAACACTGCATGGACTAACCAAGACAGTTTCTTATCCTGAAATTTGTAACAATATTTCATTGAATCATACCTTGTGGCATAAGTGCTCTTATGTCAAGAGGGAAGAAACAATTTGCTAAGAGTTACTTTCCTAGATATTTACATGGATGGCTATATTCCCAGGTAGAGAAGCATGAATCCCACCATGCTTTGTCTTGACTCAAATAGTTTCACATTCTGCCAATTGCATCTTCATACCTGACATCAATTGCTACTCCATATCACTTTGATTGCGAGTAGCAAAACCAAACCAAACTGGATTAGGAAAATAAAGAGGAATGAAGGGTAAAGATAAGGAATAATCTCACAGAACTTAATAACAGGGATTTACCTAGGCTTCAGAGGGGACTAAGGCCAAAGATTTTAAAAGCTTTGGGAAGTATTAATAATTCAACTCTCACCTCTGTTTATATCTGCTTATCTGTTTCGTTCTCTTTTCTCTCTTCAATTAGGCTTTTTCTGCTTCTCCTTCAGTTCAGTAAACTATTGCTGCCCTTCACCTCCTAATGTACATTTTACATTTCAGCTAGAGATTGATTAACATTTAGTTCTAAATCCAAACTTCCTAGAGAATAGTTTTTCCTAAGTAATTGTGATTAGATGTCCACATCTAGTTCAATTAGCCATGATCTTGAGTGTGTAATCACAATGTTAAAAGATAACTTCTCAGAGCTACCCCACCCCACTATGTATTAATAGTGTAGAAGTAAATTCTTTCCGGAGAAAGGTAGATGGATTGAGAAGACATATCAATAACGCACTATCATCATTTTATTTATTATTTCAGAATATTATGGGGGTAAAAACATTTGGTTATCTGGATCGCTTTTGTGAAGTGTGAGTAGAAATTTTAAGTGTGCTCATGACCAAAATAGTCACATGTGTGAAGCACCCATTAGGTATTAATTTACCCTTCATGGATTCTTCCTCCTACCTGCTTGGTTTCCAATGAGTTTTACTACCATACGTGCAAATGACTATTGATTGATTAACTCCAATTTATTTTTTATTAAGTCATAACTGTACACATTAATGCATTTATGGAGCACAAGGTGCTGATTTGATACACAATGTGGAATGCTTACATTGAACTGATTAGCATAACCATCACCTTGCTTACTTATTTGTTGTGGTAAGACATTTATTACTCTATTCTTATTATTTTTGAAATGTAGCATTGCATTATGCACATTAGGTGAGGTCCCACCAAATACTCTCCCTCCTTCCTCTTCCTTTTCCCTCCTCTTCTCTCCTTCTTTCTGGATTACAGTTATGTTTACCATTCTTATGAATTTTTAGGTGATTATATATTAGTTTCATAGTAGTACTAAGTATATTGGATACTTTTGCTTCCATTCTTGAGATACTTTCCTAAGAAGTATATGTTCCAGCTCCATCCAGGTAAACATAAAAGCTGTAAAGTCTAGTGCGGTGCCTGTGGCTTTAAGGAATAGGGCACTGGCCCATATACTGGAGGTGGTGGTTTCAAACCCAGCCCTGGCCAAAAACTGCAAAAAAAAAAAAAAAGTAAAGTCTCCATTTTTATTGCTGCATAGTATTCCATGGTATACATATACCACACTTTATTAATCCATTCATGAGTCGATGGGTACTTTGTCTATTTCCATGACTTGGCAATTATGAAATGGGCTGCAATAAACAATCTGGTGCAAATGCCTTTGTTGTAAAATGCTTTTTGATAATCTGGGTATACAACTAGTAGAGGAATTGCAGAATTTAACAGTAGGTCTACTTTTAGTTCCATGAGTATTCTCCAAACTTCTTTCCAAAAAAGCCATATTAGCTTGCATTTCTACCAGCAGTGTAGAAGTATTCCCTTCTCTCTGCATCGACACCAACTTCTGTAGTTTTGGGATTTTGTGATGTGGGCTACTCTTACAGGAGTTAGATGATATCTCTTGATTTGAATTTCTTTGATGATTAAAGATGATGAACATTTTTTCATGTGTTTGTAGGCCATTCACCTGTCTTCTTCAGATAAGCTTCTGTTCAAGTCTCTTGCTCACAAAGAAATGAGGTTATTTGTTCTTTTTTTATTGATTAGTTTGAGTTTTCTGTGGATTCTAGTTTTCACACCTTTTTCAGAAACATAACCTGCAAAAATCTTCTCCCATTCTGAAGGCTGTTTACTTTACTTACTGTGCTCTTGGCTGTGCAGAAGCTTTTTAGTTAGATAAGATCTCAGTCATATATTTTTGGTGTTGCTTCGATTGCCCAGGGGTTCCTCCTTATAAAATATTCTCCCAGGCCAATTTCTTCAAGTATTTTCCCTGCACTTTCTTCTAGTATTTTTATAGTTTCATGTCTTAAGTTTAAATCTTTAATCCAGTGAGAGTCTATCTTAGTTAATGGTGAAAGGTGGGGGTCCAGTTTCAATCTTGTACAGGTCGCCAGCCAGTTCACCCAGCACTATTTGTTAAATAGGGAGTCTTTTCCACAATGAATGTTTTTAATTGGCTTATTGAAGATCAGATAACGGTAAGGAGCTGGGTTCATCTCTTGGTTCTCTATTCTGTTCCATACATCTACCTGTCTGTTTTTGTGCCAGTACCATGCTGTTTTGATCACTATAGATTTATAGTATAGCGTGAAGTCTGGTAGCATGATTCCTCCTGAATTTTTTTTTTTTGTATTACTGATTCCCTGTATAATGAAGTATTATATTTTCAAGTTCCTTAAAGTATGACAAGGTGCTTTAATAGGGATTGCATTAAATCTGTAAATTGCTTTGGGTAGTATGGACTTTTTAACAATCTTGATTCTTCCCAGCCGTAAGCATGGTATGTTTTTCCATTTGTTAACATCGTCAACTATTTCTTTTCTCAGAGTTCCATAATTCTCTTTGTAGAGATCTTCCATGTCCTTTGTTAGGTAAATTCCCAGATATTTCATTTTATTTGGCACTACTGTAAAAGAAATAGAGTTCTTGACTATATTTTCAGGTTGACTGTTGTTGGTGTATACAAAAGCTACTAATTTGTAAGTATTTTTTTATCCTGAGATGCTGCTGTATTCCTTAATCACTCCTAAGAGTTTTGTAGTTGAGTTCTTGGGATTTTATTTTTCTTTCTTTCTTTCTTTCTTTTTTCTTTTTAGACAGAGTCTCACTTTATCATCCTCAGTAGAGTGCCATGGCGTCACAGCTCACAGCAACCTCCAACTCCTGGGCTTAGACCATTCTCTTGCCTCAGCCTCCCAAGTAGCTGGGACTACAGGCGCCCACCACAACACCTGGCTGTTTTTGTTGCAGTTTGGCTAGGTTCAGGTTCAAGCCCACCATCCTTGGTATATGGGGCTGGCGCCTTACCCACTGAGCCACAGGCGCTGCCCAGTTCCTGGGATTTTTCCAAGTATAGTATCACTTCATATGCAAAGAGTGAGCATTTGACTTCCTCCAACCCTATTGGAATACCCTTGATCCCCTTCTCTTGCTTAATTGAGATGACTGAGACTTCCATTACTATGTTAAATAACAGTGGAGGCCGTGATCGTCCTTGCCTAGTTCCAGATCTGAGTGGAAATATTTTCAATTTTACTCTGTTCAATATGATATTGACTGTGGGTTTGCTATATATGGCATCTATCAGTTTCAGAAATGTCCCATCTAAGGCTATTTTCCTAAGTGTTCTGATCATGAAAGGATGTTGGCTTTTATCAAAAGTTTTTTTCTATATCAACCAGAAAAAATTAGAAATGTTGAGTAGACTTATATCAATTACTGAAATAGCATCAACTATGCAAAAATCTCCCAAAAAAGCAAAGTCCAGGAACAGATGGCTTCACATCAGAATTCTACCAAGCCTTTAGAGAGGAACTAGTATCTACATTATACAACCTTTACCAAAACATAGAAAAAACGATATTTTAAGCTTGATTATTACTGGTATATGTAAAAGCTACTGATTTGTAAGTATTGATTTTGTATCCTGATATGCTGCTACATTCCTTGATTAGCTCCAATTTAATAGTAAGTTCATGTACTATTTGTTTTTCCATTCTTGTGATACTGCCCTAGAAGAATGGTATCCATTCCATCCATAAAATATTAGTTCATCATTTGTTTTTTATGGCTGAACAGTACTCCAAGTTATATATGTACCACATTTTATTAATCCATTCATGTATTGATGGGCACTTGGATTGATTATACATCTTTGCAGTTGTGAATTGCAGTGAAATAAACATTCAAGCCACATGCCTTTTTGATAAAATGACTTTCCCACCTCTTGGGTAAATACCCAATAGTGGAATTGCTGGATAGAATGGTCAATCTATTTTTAGTTCTTTGAAGCATCTCCATACTAATTTCCACAGAGTTTGTGCTAATTTGCAATCACACTAACAAGTGTCTAAGTGGTCCTTTCTCTCCACATCTATGGAAGCATCTGTGGTTTGAGGACTTTTTCATATCACATCACTGGGATTAGGTGATATCTCATTGTGGTTTTGATTTGCATTTCCCTGACTAGAGATGTTTAGCATTTTTATATGTTTATTGGTCACTAGTCTACCTTCTTTTGAAAAGCTTCTGTTCATCAATGTTGCCCCAATTTTTATGGGGTTTTTGATTTTTTTTTCTTGCTGATTTGTTTCAGTTCTTTATAGATTATGGTTATCATCCCTTTATCTAATGTATTCTACGTAAATATTTTCTCCCAGTAACACACTATTCTTGATCTAATTTTATTTAGGCAACATGCCTTATTTTAAAAAATTAAATCAACAGATTCCCAAATTAATAATACAAATAAATTAGGTTATGATTAATCACATGAAAGATTTTTATAAATTATGAAACTCTCCAAATACATTTATCATATAATTTATTTGCGTACAATTCCTCAGTGCTTCATTTACTGCACAAGATGAAATACTTATTTAGAGAGTTGTAAAGGGTGGCATGCATGAACAGTTTTCTAAGGAATGAGGAAATATTGTTTTATGGCATATTTCAAGTCTAACTTTTCAAACATAGTTTTACTTATTTTAATGACACAATATTTCAAAGATAAGCACTTTATTATTGTTTACTTTTTCAAGTAGAGGCGGTATCCAAATTGGTATAAAATTTGGGCAATTGTTGCAAAGGTCAGAATACACTAACAGGCAGGTTGTCCTTATTGATTTTGCTATTGCTAGGCTATGCATCTCATTTTCTCCTCAGTTGTTTGAATAATTTTATGTAAATAATCATTGTTTATTCGTACTCAACCTCTAATTTTCAAGTCCAAGTCTGTAGTTTGGAACAAGTACAGCTTTTGCAAGCCTTTTTAAGGAAGCTGAAATTCATACATGATTTCGGGAGCTGCCTGAATGTAAACTTCTCTACCCTTGTTTTGTTCCACATTGTCAGTCATACATGGAATATTTCCCTTTGGAATCTAAATGGTATCTCAAATCTAACATACCCCCAATTGCCTGCCAACAGTCACTGCTCACTAATTTTTTCATTACCACAATTGACTACACCAATTTCCTAGCTTTCACACTGTCAAAATCTTCTCATTCCTCATCCTTCCTAATGAAAAATATTTTGGCTTCTGTCCTTTCATTTGACATTTGTGCAACCCCCATGGTCCTTATTATCGATTTTTAAAAATATTTCATCAATAGGGCCACCTCTAGCATCTTCCATGTCTATATAATGATTAAAAATATATTTGGCATATGCAATTTTTCTGAAGTCACTGCCTGATCCTGTTACTTTGTACATTGAATTCAACAATATTAGTACTCATAAGCAGCTAATTCTTGTGTAGTACTTAACAGGGTTCTGCCTCTGTTTTAATTGCCTTACATGTTTTGATACCTTTAATTTTCAGCAATCATAAGGTTAGTTACTAATATCAGTCTCCATTTAAAGATGAGAAAGTGAGGGACAGAGAAGTTGAGTAACTTGGTAAGTTTTTGCAGCTACTAAGGAAGATTTCCAGAATTAATCTATCATACTCTTCTGCTTATTACTCTTAACTATTCCTCTCATTTATTACTTATTCAAGCTCATTGATCTTATTTCTTTAGGAATGAATGTAGGTCCTACTAAATGGTTGTTCAAATGGAAGGGCCCATCAGTATAGCCAGAGGCATTATCTGGAAAACATGAGCCCTGTGTTGTTTAAAATATATGCACACCTGCACTTATTCTAATGGCAGCAACATTTTTTGCCTGTTTTCTAAATCAGCTAGGTATGCCAATATGTTTTCAATTTTGGCCATGGCAAATATATCCCTCATTTAAATTGAAGATAAAACACTATATCATCATACAGATTTACAAACAAAGAGCTTTACTTGGCAGATGTTGATGTGGCCCTAACTTCTCCAGGTTTAGCAGCTGGGCTTTGACACTACGATGATTGCTATTTCATTCTTCAATCTGTTACTAATCCAAAATGCCTTTGGTTCTTTGGGGAAAACAGTCATCTATGATGTAAGTGATTGGTCATATTAATTTTTTGTTGCAAAGTTCTCATTTGCAAAGACCTGTCTCTTCCAGCTCACCTAGAGAGAGATGTCAAAAGTCAAACTCCTACTATGAAATCCCTAGACTTAGCACTACCAACACAGATGAGTTCTTACTTAGCTCTCTGCATCCCCCTTTCACCTCCTGTCATTTTTAAGAAATGTTAGATTTCTTGCCAAGTAGCAATGCAGGATACTGGAGATTAAATTATCCCAACTCCTAAATAGAACCAATATACCATAGCGGACAGGATAAATAAAAAGGAGACAGAAACTAGGCAGAATCTGGCTTGTTTTAGGCTTTTTCATTTAATATCTCCACTTCCAAGAACAAGCTATATAATTTCCCTGAGTCTCATAAATTTACCTCTAAAATTAGGATATACCCTAATTTATGAACTGCTGTGCAAATTAAGTGGTGTTCCATATGTGAAATGCCTTGCACAGTGCCTGGAATTCAATTGTATAATAAAATATTATTTATTGTACAAAACATACACTTAATACTATGCAGAAATAGTTCTGGTTTCCACTTGAGGTGTAAAACCCTGGGAAGAGTGCCATTTTCTCCCTTACAACACTAACAAAAATCTGGAGAAACTGGAAATTCACAAATTTTCTTGATCCCATCAGAAAGCTGAGGTCACAGGGCAACCAACAAACACAAAATCTAGGGAAACTCAGTTGCCTATAGTGATACAGAGGATATAAGTAGTTTCTTACTTGAGTCAAATACAGTTTAACATCAGTAAGAAGATTTCAGATAAAGTTGCTGACAAACCTGTAAGAGCCAAGTCTGGGCTATTGGCAAAAGATTATAGAACACCTTACACAACTGACATAGAGGGAATGTGCACTTGAAGGCTGTTCTCCACAAACCTAATTGGGATAGAGTGACAAGAATCTAGAAAAAAATCACTCATTTAAAAGAGGGGGGAGAGAAAAAAAAATCCAATGTTAGAAAGGCAGGGAAAATACTCCAAGATCTCTCTATTCCTATAAATTCAAATGATAATACTGTCAACCATAGGGTGTACTTTTTCTTTGGAAAATAAGGAAAAGTTTATGAGGATCTAATAATTTTCAAAAAAAATAATTTTTGTGCATGTTTTTCATTGGACTATTTACTTGCTTAAGAGTTCTTTAAATATTTTGGAAAAATGTCATTTGTAAGATATGTGAATTGCAGATATTTTGTTTCAGTCTTTGACTTATCTTTTCATTTTTTAATAAGTGCATTTCATGGAGAAAAAGTTTTAATTAAAGAATAATGATTTATTTTAGAACAACTCGGGGCTCCCAGCAAAATTGAATATAAAGTGCAGAGATTTTACATATACCTTTTATCTCCTCCACACATGCACTCTTTCCCCATTGCCAAATCCCCCGACAGAATGGTACATTTATTACAACTGATGAACCTACAATGACGCATCTTTATCACCCAGAGACCACGGTTTACATTAGGATTCACTCTTGGTGATGAACATTCTGAGGGTTATACAAATATATAATGGCATGCATCCAGCATTATAGTATCATACTGAATGATTTCAATACCCCAAAATATGTCTTGTGCTTCATTGATTCATCCCTTTCTCCCCTATAACCTCTGACAACCACTGATTTTTTAACTGTTTTAATAGTTTTGACTTTTGTATAAGTCATATAGTTGAAATAATATAGTTTGTACCTTTTCCGGATCAGCTTCTTTCACTTAGTAAGATGGATTTAAATTTTCTCCATGTCCTTTTAACAGTTTAATAACTCATTTCTTTTTAGTGATGATTAATACTCTATCATTTGGATGAGTAACAACTGATGTATCCATTTACTTACTAATGATCATTTGCTTACATGTTTTGTCCACTATTAATAAAATTGCTATAGACATCCATGTTTAAGTTTTTGTATGAACATAAATTTTCAAATATTTGAGTAGATACAAAGGAACTTAGGTGCTGAATTTTATGGTCGCAGTATATTTATGTTTGTACGTAATTTCCAAACTGTCTTCCAATGTGGCTTTACCATTTTGCATCCCCATCAGCAGTGAATGAGAGTTTTTGTTGCTTCACGTCCTTGTCAGCATTTGGGACTGTCAATGTCCTGTATTTTGGCCAATCTAACAGGCCTCTAGTTGTATCTCACTTTACTTTTCATTCCTCTAATCATATATCATGTGGATCATCTTTGTACATCTTTTTTTTTAACAAGTAAACAGTTTACTAAGAATTAAACAAAGGTATGATGTGATACAGTACAAGCAAGACACTCAAGATAGGTATAATAGTACTACTCACACAAAAACTTAAATTTCACCTCAAAAAAATCACAAGACAAAAGAGAAAGCAATTTCACTGTTATAAAATAAGATA
>CAUYRH010084444.1:0-48261 GCA_963574655.1 Perodicticus potto
CCAGAAGCCTCACGCTGTCTCCCTGTGTCCCCAAGGGGAAGTTCCTGGGTAGATCCCATCTGCCAGAGATGCCTGAAGTCCTCTCTCCCCAGTCTCACCGTGCCCAGCCGCAAGGAAGCTGTTACTCGGCTGCCATCTTGCCGATTTATATATATTTTTAATCACCCAGCCATTTTCCCCTTATGGTGATATCATCGGCATTCCAAGTTCTTTCTTCCCAACTTCTTGGTGAATTAGAGAACCATACAATATTATGATAATAGTTAAGAAAAATAAACTTTTTATGAAGTCAAGCTCACAGACTTACAAATCCTAGACTTCTCTCCCTAACTATGTATCTGCTAACAAACAATCCTAATAAATATTTCTATTCTTAAGTTCAGGGGATCAGATAATAATGCTATAAAGTCTACTTCCCCTCCTTCCCCAAACACACACAAAAAGATGACACTACACAGAGTGAGGCATTGTGTTAACCTAGGAAATGCCAAGAAATATTTTAGGACCCTCTCTAACAGGCTCACGCTCTAATGAAGGAGATAAAGTTAACAATTATAATTCAGTGCAATGAGGGATGTTGCTAAGTTAAGCACAGGCTGCTTAAGAAATATGGAGGAGGGACCTTTAACACAGTCTGAAAGGGGAAGATTTCAGGGTGTTCAGAAGAGTTCCCCAGAGAAAGTGTGTCCAAAAGAGACTAGGAAATAAGTAACCACTTGACACCCCTGGGATGGCTATAACAAAAGACTGACAATAACAAATGTTAGGAACATAGAGAAATTGGACCCACTCATACCTTGCTGGTGAGAATGCAAAAGGGTGAGGCCACTCTGGAAAACAGTTTGGCATTCCTCAAAATTTTAAGTATAGAATTTCCTTGTGACCCAGAAAATTCACTCCTAAATAGACAGGGTGGACATAAAGCTTTGCCACATGCAATTCACTGTGTTAAACTATTTTAAATGGCATCTCAACTTTATGTCCACCCTGTATAACCAAGAGAACTGAAGACTTGTGTACATAAGAACTTGTACACAAATGCTCATTAGCAGCATTACTCAAAATAGCCAAAATGTAGAAACAATCCAAATGTCTCTAAATTGATGAATGAATAAAGCAAAATGTAGTATATTCCTAATGGAGTATTGTTCAGTCATAAAAAAGAATGGAGCAGCAATACCTGCCACAGCATGTGTGAACACAGACAAACCTTCAAAACTTTATGCCAACACGTCACAATTGCATAATTCCATTTACATGAAATGTCCAAAATAGGCAAATTCTTAGATACAGAAAGTAGATTAGTAGTTTCCTGAGACTGGGCAGAAGAGGAAAATGAGGAATGACTATTAATGGGTATGGGGTTTCTCTTCAGGTTGATGAAAATATTCTAGAATAAGAACATGGTAACAATTGTTGGGCAATTTTGTGGCTATACTGAAAACTACTAAATTCTACACTTTAAAATAGTAAATTGTAAAGCACATGAGTTCTCTCTTAAACAAAATAGAGGAAAAAGAAATACAGGCAAGTGAAAACATCAAATTATAGGGTAAGAAAGGAGAAAGTGGTAAGAATAAATAAATAGTGAAGAAAAATGAGAAACTGTAGTAAGTTCCAGAGTAGGAAGGAAGGGGCGAATCCCAGAGCAGGAAGCAGAAAATGGGTTCTAGAACAGGAAGGAGGAAGTGACGTTCAGAGACAGACGGAAGAGGCAAGTTCCAGACCAGGAAGGAGGAAGTGGGTTTTAGAATAGGAATGAGAAGGAAAGTTCCAAATCAGAAAGGAGGAAATGGGTTCAAGAGCAGAAAGGAAGAGGTAAGTGCCAGAGCAGACAGGAAGAAGTAGGTCAAAGCAGAAAAGAAGAGGCAAGTTCAGAGCAGAAAGGAGGAAATGGCTTCCAGAACAGAAAGGAGAAGGTAAATTCCAGACCACAAAGGAGGAAATGGTTGTCAGAGCGGAAAGGAAGAGGTAAGTTCCAGAGCAGAAAGGAGGAAGTAAATTCCAGAGCAGGAAGGAAGAGCTGGTTCCACAGTAAGGAAGGAGGAACTGAGTGGAACTGAGGTGTGGTCAGTCTTCCAGCTGTGGCAAAGTGCTGAGTTGGTTGTGCAGGTTGGTTGTGCGGGTGTGGAAACAAGAGTTGAGGGAATTGATGTCTAATGCTTCTTTTCTGACTGGAGGTAAGCAGCAACTTGTTAGGGTAGGAAGTTTGCAGTAAATAAAGGAAGTAAATAATAACCTCTGTGAATTATAGAAGAGATAGCGAAAAAGTCAGTTATTGGAAGTTTCCCACACCCATCTAATAAAAACAACAACAACAACAATTTCCATGTTTGATGCTATACAAGAATTTACTTAGAAAAATGAACAGAAGCATCTCAGAAGAAATTGTCTCCTGTCCAGTCTCCTGGGTCCCCCAGGCTTGCTCCTGTTGCTTTTACAGAAATGTTTCCATCTTTTTCAAGGCTGCCCTATTCCATTCACCAATTCTTCAATCCTGCAGTAGGTTGCTTCTTCATTTGTTTTCCTCATATTTTATCATATTTCAACAACTGGTACCGACAGCAAAGATGGATATGAAGACGCTTACTATGAAGCTTTTTATGACATTAACATCTCCTAGTTCACCACATCTTGTTTTTCTCTCTTTCTATTGGTATTTCATTATAATTTTTTTCAACATTAAGAAACTAGAATTCTATTTGATGGATTCAAGATGTATTAATAATTTTTATTTTCCATGCTTCAATAACTAGTAATTCATGTTTAAATGGATAAAATTAGCTTTTTACCTTTAGCTGGTAAAAGTTGACATCAAGTCTGAGGATGACGATTTTGTCAGAAACGTATAAATCAAGTCCTCGATCTCCAAGGATAAGTACAATGGAATAACTCCACCAGATGATTTTACCTATGGACAAAAGTCAAGGATGTATTAGAATTTTGTGTTTAGGAAAATCATGCATAGTTACTACTAAATCACATAAATACACCCAGTCTCCAAGAAGTGCTAAACTTTCTGATTTCTACCCATTAGACAAATGCATATTACCTAACATTTTTTGAAAGCTTCCTATATAGCAGGTGCTTTTTCATATACAACCACATTTATTTCTTATCCCAATGCCATTTTACAAAAATAAAGGAAATGGAGCACATGTAGCAAATGGCAGTGCCAGGATGTATACTCAAGGATTCTAGCTCTAGGTTCTGAGCTCGTAATCACTATATGTACCATCCTGACATGGGTCTATATACCCTACTCTAAGAAAGAATCTCAAAGCAGAAATCGTATGAGGAATCTTAGGTGGTTTATTCCAACGTGAGCGCAGTGTTTCTCAAAATATGTAAACGTGGCCCTAAATTTAAAAATTCTATAATCAAGTACAATCTTTATGGAAAAAAGTATGGAGTTCCTCAAAGAACTAAAAGTAGACCTATCATTCAACCCAGCAATTCCACCACTGGGTATCTACCCAAAGGAAAAGAAGTCATAATCTCAAAAAGACATCTGCACCCAAATGTTTATTGAAGCACAACTCACGATTGCAAACTTGTGGAACCAACCTAACTAAGTACCCATCAACTGATGAATAGATAAAGAAAATGTGGTTTTTTATATATATACATATGTATACGTAAAATATGGAATACTGTTCTTCAGCCATAACAAAGAATGAAATAATGTTTTTTGCAGAAAGGGGTGGAACTGAAAACCATTACCCTAAGTGAAGTATCTCAGGAACACAAAAACAAATACTATATACACTCACTTATAAGTGGGAGTTAAACAAGGGGTATACACAGTTATACAGAGTGGTATAATAGACTTTGGAGACCAGAATGGCAGTGGGTAAGAAGGATTGAGGAATGAAAAATTACCTTTCAGGTACAACGTACACTATTTGGGTAACAGTACAATGAAATCCCTGACTTCACCAGTATACAATTCATCCACGTAACAAAAAACTAGTTGTACCCTCTGAAGCAGTGGTTCTCAACCTTTCTAATGCTGCGACCCTTTTATGGTTGGGGGTCACCACAACATGAGGAACTGTAGTAAAGGGTCACAGCTTTAGGAAGGTTGAGAACTACTACTCTAAAGCCACTGAAATAAAAAATACTAGAGTAAGGATGATATAGTGGGAAAAAACCTGAATCAAGGGAAGGCAATCGGGATTTTTTAGGCAGAAAGCCAACTAATGAGTTGGGTGGGGGGGGTGTATCTGAAACTCTCCCATGTCCGAGTTTGCTCAACTAGAAGACCACTAATGCACTTACAGTTCTAATATTCTGTACCACTGAAAACAGAAAAAATATACTCTAGGAAACCCTTCACCTCTTCCATTGCCAATGTCTATTTCCTTCTCTCTGATTAGTCATTCATTACCATTCTTCTAGGCTATGTCTGAAATCTGGACCATGCTGACAACTGGTCTCTTCTTTCATTTCACATTTTGTTAATGCAGATGTCCCCTGGAAAATTTAGTATTTAAGGATAACAGACATTTCAATTTGCTCCTTCAAATTCTTTTAGGAAAGAAACAGAGCATAAAGATATAAAAATGCGTAATGCTTGGTGATAAGTATTAAGTATAATATACTATGATGAGCTCGACTGGAAGCTCTTTGGGGACAGAGAACAGGCTAGAGTTCCTGGAGCAAGTGGCAGATGCCAGGTGCATGTCAGACAGCAATGATTAGCATCTCCATCCCCCAGGGACATTCCGTGTTTGCTAACTCAGTTTGGTGCATACATTTACTCACACTTGCAAATACGTAAACATATTGAGACTCAATATGGGAACTTGAAACAAGGCCTACAGTCACTACATTTTCTAGGTACTTCTGCCAAAGTAAACATTTTTCCTTGGATCTTGATTCTCTGATTCTCCAGTCTTGTTTTCTTTGTAGTTTGCTTTGATCATGTTTTCATGCACACTGTTCTTTCTGAACATTTAAAATGTGTGCCTTTGCCCATAATAAAGCAGTAAAGAAACTCTAAGGTGTGCTTGTGGGTGGGGACTGGCTTTGAGAATGCAAGCTCATCCTAAAGGATCAGCACCCAATGTTAGTGTCCAAAATCCACAGCATTGCTGCCTTTCCATCATCAGCGTGAACGAGATTAAACTTCCAACAAACTACCAAATGCAATTGCTCTTAACCAATGTCTTTAGCCTTTACACTATACAACATATATATGGCAATAGTAGCAGTGATAGTAATAGTAGCAGCAGCAAAAATAATGTGATGACAATGGTATTGGAACATAGCATTTCCTCCATGCCAGGTGCCCTTCTCAGCACTTTACTGGTATTAATCATTGGTCTTCAGAATAAACCCATGATGCAGACACTACTATTATCTACATTCTGAGATGAGAAACAGAGAGATTAGTTCACCTGCTCAATAACCCATCAGTAAGTGGTAGGCATGATTTGAGCCCAGGTAGTTTGATGCTCACTCATAACCCCATTAATTTAAAATGCTTCCTAAATACCACAATGAGAGGGCCAGGCGTGGAGAACTGCTTGAGCTCTTGGGTTTGAGACCAGCCTGAGCAAGAGTGAAGACCCCCATCTCTAAAAAGCCAGGAGTTGTGGTGGGCATCTGTAGTCCCAACTACTCAGGAGGCTGAGACAAGAGAATCACTTGAGCCCAAGAGTTTGAGGTTGCTGTGAGCTGTGATGCCAAGGTATTCTACCAGGGGTGACAAAGTGAGACTCTGTCTCAAAAATAAATAAATAAACACCACAATGAGGGCCCTAAGACATGCCAAGGTTCTAACTGTTTCCTCAAACTTCAGTGAATTTGTGTAAGCCCACACACCCTATCTCACGTCCAGAAAAGTCCCAGTTTCATAAAACAAGATTCTTCCCCATCAAACAATTTCACAAAAATCCAGAAGTAAAAGTCTAACTTAATGATTATTGCCTGTCAGATTCTTATGTAGATAAAAACCAAAATAAAATAGAATTCAGAAGCTATTCCTTTTAACTTTATACAATAAAGACTAAATGCTAAGCTTCCCTGTACTGATTTTTTACTTTTTATTCCAAAAGAATTTCAAACTTGCAGAAATATTGTAAGAAGTAATCCAAGGACCCCCACCTACCCTTCTCGCGGAGACCCCATTCAAGCTGAGCAACCTCCCCTGAGAATGTTCTTTCCAGCCAAAGGATTGATTCCAGGATCACATTTCATATTTAGTTGTCATGTCTCCTCAGTCTCCTTTGATCTGGAACAGTATCCTTGACCTTCATGACCTTTACTTCATGATATACTGCAGGTTAATTTATTTTTTGAAATGCCCCAGAAATGGATTTAGTGACATTTCCTCTAGAAGATCTAAACATTACATCTTTTTTGGGGGGGTGGGTATGACGCTCGCTGCATCCCGTCATGTGGTGCAGGATGTGGATGTGTCCCATCACATTGATGGCACATTTGATCCCTGAGTAAGGTTGTACCTTCCCAGGTTCTCCACTAAAGCTCTTATGTTACTGAGTAGGGATCCATGCACAGATACTTCAGGTTATATAAATATCCTGATGCTCACCCAACTTTTACTCACTGGTTTTAGTATCCATTGATGTTTCGTACCTGAATTATTACTATGATGATTGCCAAACTCCAGCATTACCTCTATATATTAAGGAAGAAGCTTCTCCTCACTTATGTATGCATTTCCTTATTTATACCAGAGTGGACTCACGAATGATTCCTCGTTTGTTAATGGGATATCATCTGTAACTATTGTTATTATTCTGGTGCTCAATTTGCACCAGAATTTGAATTCCTAGGTTTCACAAAGGATTAGTAGACACCCTTCAAACTGACGGTGTGTCTTCGGGCTTCTCCCCCATTGTTCTCCCACTTAGAGAATTCCTATGTCTTCTGGCACAATAAGACATTCAGGGCTCATCTTGTGCATTTCCTGCTCCGGCCCTAGAACCAGACATTTTTATTCAAAGACCCATGGTTCCTATAAGCAAAGACTAGAATTTGGAAACTAAGACCCAGGTGGCAGATGTGTTCCTATTGACTGGGCTGTCCTCTGTATCTTGGCCCTTTCAGTGAGCAGAGCTAGAAAAAAAAAAAAACCGAGGGCATGTGTGAACAAATTTTTTCATAGACATGTATCTACTTTAACATTTATATAGTTTATTTTTTTAATAGGGGTCTTGATAAATGTGGGTCATTGCAAAAGTTTTGAGATACACAAAAATGAAATGTGAAATCCACTCCATGGAAATAAATGCAGCGCTCCCAGCAGCACAGATAAGCCAAGTGTTGAAACTTGCATGATTGAATTAGGAAGCATGCTGCTGACTGTACTTCTTGAAAGTGTAATAATAATGGACTGCAACACAGTCTGTCTCAAAACTTTCATAGTGACCTACATATCTCCCAGGCTGGTCTCATACTCCCCAGGCTCAACAGATCTTCCCGCCTCAGCCTCTCCAGTAGCGGGGATTAACATTTATATTATTTCTATATTGGAATTTATATATACATAAAATTTCTACACATCAAAATCCATACTTTTGCACTGATATCTCAAATTCTAATCCACAGCACAGTGTTCCTTCCAGCTCTCCCCTTTATTATCTGCAACTCTGTTCCCTGACAGTAAGAAGTCTGGCTCCAATTACTTTCAATATATTTGCTCATTTGCCCTACAGGGCCTCCTTGCCCAGACCTGCCTAATAAATTTTTGACTAAATTATTAAGGAAGAAAGGAAGGAAACAAAGAAGGAAGGAAGAAAGGCAGGCAGCTTACACCAATTTTTTTGAGATTTGGTAATCTACTTAGGATAAAAACATAATCCAGGACAAAAGACTAAATATATCAACACGGCAGCTCATTCCCTGGCCAGAACAGATAACAGAGTTTAAAGTTGTCCCCAACAGCTTGGCAACTTCCAGTATGTGTAGGACACACAATTGTTCATCTATTTACTACAGAAAGAACTTTGATGTATATAAGTATATTACTGGGTAATAAAACTTCAGGAACCAGATGTGACTTTTTCAAAACAGAAAAAAGAAATTCTAGTATATCCTTACTGAGCATCCCTCCCTACCCCATTACAGTAACTTTGGGAATAGTGGAACCCAGAAAAATCACACGTCTCACTCAAGGTCACAGAACTCATTAGTAGCAAAGCACAATCCAACCTTGAGTCCCTGACTTTCCAGATCATTACGTGATGTTACGTTTGAGAAAGTTTCCAAAGGTGACCATAACATAATAACATAAAATTTTTAAATGTGTCCACTGAGAGAAATATGCAATGCCATAGGCTCTTATGAGAAAAATGCATGAGCGTGAATACAGTAAACCTATTTTAAGTATCTACAAGAAAACGATCTCTTCCTTGTGAACATTAAGGAAAACTCTTACTCAAATGCTTAGCTATAAAAATAGTTCACACAACCAGAAACTCTCCCTTACTTTGGTATTCTTTAATTTCTCCAACTCTTCATAATTAGCATCAATCAATAGAATAGGCCAGATATGAAGAAATGCAAAATTAGGACGATCAGACACATACCTCACACATGTGTGGGGAAGATGGGTGCTTGTGAAAGTATTGTGTCAAGGGGGTGTGCTATACAGTTACAATTGGCTCTTTTTCCCTTGAGATAAATAGAGGGTTTCTGTTTCAAAGCTGATTGAACAACCAACATTCTGCATCACAATATTCACTCGGGCACCAAGCTGAGGTTAAGCATGGCACTGCGCAGGTCCGTCAAGCCTTTGGGGTCCTAGTCCTCCCTAAAGGAGGAATTAAAGCCCTGTCCTGCCTACCCAAACGCAGACAAGCACCCCCAGAGGGGGAGCTATGGGATTGTGCTTGTCATCAGGCAATGTAAATTGTCCTCCTGCTCCACCATTTCAGGCTGGGCGGCCCTGGGCAGTTCACTTACCTTCCCTAAGCCTCCGTCCCTCATCTGTAAAATGAAGAGATGACACCTAGTTGCCAGAGCCAGCGTGCGAATTAAAAGAGGAAAAAGTGTGCATGCAACAGGAAGCCTGGCACCGCACGTGCTGAATGACAACCTCCCCGTCCCCTCCACCCTCCTCACACCACCTCCATCACGATCCCCATGATCGGAGTCATCAGTTCGACTTTCAGGCCTTCAGGTCGCTCGTAAAGCACACTGCCAGTGGGACAGGAAAGCACTGAGGACTCTGCCATGGGATTGTTACGGATGGAGTGTTTGTGTCCCCCTACGATTCAGATGTTGAAATCCTAACCTCTGTGTGGTATTTTAAGAATCAAGTTAGGGCCTGGCAGAGGGTGATGGCTCACACCTATAATCCCAGCACCGTGGGAGGCTGAGGCAGGAAGATGGCTTGAGGTCAGGAGCTCAAGACCAGCCTGAGCAAGTGCTAGATGCCTTCTCTACCCACCAAAAAGAAAAACTGCTGGGTGTGGTGGTGCCTGCCTGTACTCCCAGCTTCTCAGGTGGTGGAGGCAGGAGGATCCTTGAGCCCAAGAATCTGAGGTTGCAGTGAACTACAATGATGCCATTACACTCTAGCCAGGGTGACACAGTGAAATTCTGTCTTAAAAAAAAAGAAAAAAGAGTTGGGGCCTTTAGGAAGAGATTAGGTCGTATGGGGGAGGGGGAAACCTCCTGAATGGGATTAATGCCCTAACAAAAAATGACCCCCAAAGCTTACTCATTTGCTTTCCACCATGCAAGGACGTAACAAGTGGGCTGTCTGCCACCCAAAGAGGCCTTCACCGGAACCCAGCTATACTGGCACCCTGACCTCAGAAGTTCAGCTTCTAGAACTGTCAGCAATAAATTGGTTTATAAGCAGTCCAAATTAACAGTCATAAATAACAGTGCTCATTTCATATGTGCAAGAGAACATTTAGGAGGGTCACACCTGTAATCCTAGTACTCTAGGAGGCTGAGGCCCGGTGCATTGCCTGAGCTCACAGGTTCGAGACCAGCCTGAGCCAGAGCAGGACCTCATCTCTAAAAATAGCCAGGCGTGTGGCAGACGCCTATAGTCCCAGCTACTGGGGAGGCTGGGGCAAGAGAATTGCTTAAGCCCAAGAGTTTGAGGTTTTGAGCTTTGACACCACAGCACTTTACCCAGGTTGACAAAGTAAGACTCCAAAAAAAAAAAAAAGAGAGAGAGAGAGAGAACATTTAAGCAATTTCACTGTTTTTCTGTATTGGGCCTCACACAATCCATAAGGATGATCCCAGTTTCTAGTTTGTGTGCCCCGCCCCCACCCACCCACCCAAAGAGCTTGAGTATGAGAGACAAAATATATTAAGATGTGATCATTTGAAACTTTGCCACACAGGAGCTAATTAAGGATGAAATTTCAGACTAGAATAAAAAAATAAAGCAATGAGTTAATTTTATGGGAAGAGGGAAAATGATAAAACTCTTAAAAGATTTAAAACAGATTAAGGACACAAACAGTCTTCAGGCAGGCCAAAAATGGTGGATCTCTTTCCTTAAAGCACAACTCCTGCCAAACTAAACCACATTTCATTACATAAAGCTTAGCTTTTTTAACTGGGTTTTTTTCCCTGTCCATACACACACACACACACAAGTATACATGTATGTTTAATGTTCAATGAAATACCAGGTGCACTGTGGCTGTCACTCATGGGCTTCAGCCTAGCCTGTCAAGCAGGAATTAAAATCTCTTTAAAAAGAAGCTTTGCATGGTTCATGTGTCATGCCGACATGAGCTGGATCAGCTTACAGAAGGGGCCAGAGATAAGGCATCCAAAGAAGGTTAGAAAGAAGCAGCCCCCAGAAAAATTTGATTTCTTTGCTCATCCACCCCCTCCCCACCATTTATAAGAAGCAGTACAATGGGAAACAGAGGAATGACTGATTTCTTTCCTTTTATTAACGATAGCACTAGGTTCCGAAATTAATCTATCAGGAACAAATACCTATTTCCAATTTCTGAAGATCTCTTCATTTTCCCTTAAAAGTCATAAAACAAAAACCACACATTTTTATCCTACTGTCAGGCCCGTGATTTTATTAAATTCAAAAATACAATGCCTATAGGGTAGTACCGTTTGCTTTATTTTAAAAGAATGCATCAAATATTAGCTGAAAATTGGTTGTAAATGGGGCCACTTAAGCCTCCACAGAAAGGAATTGTGAGGGCTTGGGATTAAAATTGCAGGAAGCCAAAAAGAAAATTGAGGAGGAGGAAATGATGACTGATGGGTTTGGTGCTATTATCTCTGACAATACCAAGGACAGTGAGGCTTTGAAAAAAAATCTACGGGTGACCTTGAGAACAAGTTCAGACTGAGAAGTCAGCTTGGTGCAGATCCCCGCAAGGGAGGAAGCAGAGCAGGCTGAATCCTCATTTCCAAATGGATGATGAAGATGTTTCAGATAAGCAGTTTTGATTTCCTTTTAGCATGCAGAGCTGCAAGCTGCACTTCCAAGAAGAATAAATGTCATGCACACCTTGTAAAATGCTAGCTGTGGTTTAAAACCCAGAAATGATCTTGGAGGATTTCATGACTTTGGGGCAAACAAGATTGGAAATGTAAGATGGACTGTGTGCACTGCTGCCTCTTTGTCTTTATCCCCTGTGGCTGCACACAGAACAGGAAGCCCTGAGCCATTAAGGAGACCCAGCCTGAACTTCCGGAAAGCCTGTGTCAGAATGAGAACTGGAATAAGATCCTGGACCCCAGGGAATGTAATCAGTGCAAATTCTCACCCTCTGCCTCAACTTCCTGGAAGATATATTCAATAACACATTACTTCAGGCCAGCACTTCCTAAATTGGTTAAACTCAGGGTGCCTTTATGAATCTTAGAAATTACTGAGGACTCCTAAAAGCTTTTGTGTATGTGGGTTATATCTCCATATTTACCATGTTACAAATTAAAACCAAGAAATATTTAACATGTATTTCTTTTTAAAAATCATTTATAATACACTGTTAACATAAATAATGTATTCTTATAAACAGTAATTAGATTTTCCCAAAACATTCAGGCAGACTAGTGTTGTTTTACATTGGTGCAATTTTTTTTTCTTTTTGCAAAATTTTATTTTATTTTATTTTATTTTTTAAATACATGTATTTTATTATTCTTCATTACATTATTTCCCCCCCCCACCCATCCGTGATAAGACAGAATTGATTTTGTTGCAAATTTTTTAATGTCTGTAATAATACAAGACATTTGAAATCTTCTATCTCCTGTATTTAACCTGCTATGATACCTTATCTTGTTTGGTTGAAACAAAGAAAACTCATTCTTATACAAACGAGTAATTGGCAAATAGAAGAATAACGTAATAGCCTCTTCAGGTAAATGTAGATATTCTTTGATACTACACCAAAACTCAACAGCCAGTGGCTTCTATAGGAATCTGCACACATGAGTAAACTTTTCATACTCTTGATATATTAAAATCCATTGATTTATCTATAAATCTACCCACGCATAATTTTATAATATCAATCATTGGTTATTTAGAAAAATAATTCTGTAACATCAATCATTGGTTATTTAGAGGGATCAGTCGGGCATCGTGGCTCACTCCTGTAACCACAGCACTCTAGGAGTCCGAGGCCAGTGGATTGCTTGAGCTCAGGTGTTGGAGACCAGTCTAGCCAAGAGCAAGACCCGTCTCTCAAGATAGTCAGGTGTTATGGTGGGCACCTGCAGTCCCATCTACTTGGAAAGTTGAGACAAGACAATCACCTGAGCCCAAAAGTTTGAGGCTGCTGTGAGCTATGATGCAATGGCACTCTACCCAAGGCAACAAAGATTCTGTCTCCAAAAAAAAAAGCGGTCACTAAATTGTATAAAGGTTCCAAATGTACAGTGGAAAACTTCACTATGTGTTTGTGAAAGAAAGAGGATAAAAAAAGGCAAAAGACATCTTAGCATTACTCTGAAAATAGATTCAACCTTGTGGATCCACTGAAAAGGTCACACAGTCTGTGATTCAAACGTTGAGATCTACTATTTAGGTTCTCACGGCACCTGAAAATGGTGACTTAAATCGAGATTGGGGCAGTGGTTTGATAGGGTCTTTTTAGGGACCAGAGGATATAAAACTAAAATGTGCCCCCAAGTTGACTTGATTCTGAACCATGGGAGTTCTGCAAGGTTTCCAAGTTTCCTTTTAGGAACTAGAAAGGATACACTGCACTGCATTTGACAATGTTCTCCTGTACAAAAGTGCATGAGTTTAGGCACTCACAACTGTGTCTCCAGGCAAATTCCAGATCTGAAAATAATGTTTTATAATGAATAAGCCAGAACCATTTACTGTTGATGTTTTTCCTCTTTGCTAACTTCTGTGGTTTAGTGTTTCCTCTGTGATCATAATCATAGTCATAGTAGCAGTGGCCCAACTGCTCTGAAAGAATTTTTTGGTTGCAGCCGTCATTGTTGTTTGGTGGGCCCGGGCTGGATTCGAACCTGCCAGCTCAGGTGTACGTGGCTGGTGCCTTAGCCCGCTAAGCCACAGGCGCCGAGCCCAGAGTTCTAGTCATTAGAGCTTGACTATGCTCCTACACCTTCAAATGACATCTCCAAAGGCAGGGACCTTAACTGACTTGCCCAATTCTGTACTCCCAGCACCAACACCTAAAATCTGTGTTTTTCACTTAGTCAAAGCTTAAAATATATGTGTGGAATGAATTAATACCTCAGTTTGTATCTGAATACCACTGAATAGTGTCCTGGCAAATATGACGCTGTGCTTACCCTGGAAGAAATGAATGCAAAACTCAACACCACTACAAAGTACGGTACAAAGGCCTTTTAATGGATGAGAAAAAACAGATGAACTCTTTCACTGTAAGGTGTTGGCTTTAATCAAAAGCCTTTAATTGACAGTGATAGCTTTAGCGAAGACCTAATGCCCTTCAGAAATTCAGGTTTCTTTTCATTCAATGAGATGCAGAACACTGCTAAAGAAGAAGGAATTCTTACTGTGGATAGGCTGTTGCAATGTAATCTGATTTTATTTAAGGAAAAAATATGATGGAGGAAAAAAATTAATATTATATGAAGTAGAAAATTAAAATAAATTTTCTCCTAGTTCTTTAAAGATCAAAATTCTGACAAAGAGTGGACAAGAACCAATCCTTTGAATAAAAAAAATGCGCTTCTGAAATTGTGGGTGTGGTTCCGTGTATGCCTAAGTGTGTCAGGGATGCCTCCGCTGATCTCTGTTACAACAGCATTGCTGAGACCACTGCTCGTTCACTGACGATGGGAAAAAGAAGCAAGGTGCAGACGGAAGGCACAAGGTGCAGAAGGCTTGCTGTACAAGCGCCTCGATGGCTCAGAAGTTTTGATCGTTTGGATTACGTAGTTCGTTTGCTTGTTTTGTTTTTTTAAGGCCTGCTTGGGGAGAGAAAGTGGGCCTCCTTGGTGAACAGAAGTGACTGTGCAATAGAATTGATCATCTGCTCAGGATGGCTTATGCTACAGGACTATAAAAAATTGCAGGTGGCTTGGGTTACAAGGGAGCGATCAGTCATCCTGAACTATTGACACATTTTTATGTACTCTAGTCTCAAATCACTCACTCAGGTTACTTATTCAGCCATGAAATCTAAAATTCGGAGTCCTACCTAAGGGAAAAGGAGGGATTTAAACTGGAAACTCCACTCTCCCTAGTCTCATAACAACATCACATTTTAAAGCTAGCAGGAAGGGAAAAGCTAAATTCCCTTAAGCTCCCCATCCCAGAGTATCACTGCTGTCCAGCCACCACCTTTTCCACATGATAAGTAAGAGAGCTATGAATCCCAGGGATTGAGAAAAGCTACTTAAACTCTTTTCACAGTTTTGATTTACGATTGGTCATGAACTAATACAAATTATAGTGAATATTTATTTGTCTTCAACAGCGTGCTTGTCACCAGACAAATTGCAAATGAAATCAATTCCAGTCTGGTCCCAGGCACTTAAAAATTACCAAGGACATGCTAACACTTCTGCATTAAAGGAGATAGTCCAATAACCACACACAAAGCCAAGAGTGTGAATCTCCTTCCAGAAATGGATAAAAACGCTGCCATCGCTGGCTGTGTGATTTCTCTACCATAAGATGAACCTCCGGGGAAGGCTCGCCTGCTGGTTAATAACCACAGCACCATAATTCTTAGGCACATAATGCTGGATTTGAGATGATGCAGCAAATTGTTTTCATTGGCTTTTTTCCTTAATATAAAAATTCTCAATCTTGATATAAACTAATGGTTTTTTTATACCTTTATTCCATAGTTCCAGGCTTTTAAATTCTAAGCTGTATGCAATCCTATATTTTATCCACTTTCCAAAACCAGCAATCATACCCTAGGACTCTATTCAACCCCATGAAGCAAAAGAGTCCTTTGGTAGAGTGTTTTCTCTTTTACCTCCCTTCTCCTGTCCAATATTTGGGTTCTCACCAGAATCTTTATCAAGCAAAAATGAGAATAGGAAGTGGTAAAATCAATTGTCAATGAAATAGAAGTTACCATAGGTAATAGAGAAGATGTCATCGATAATACCATGGGCACAGCATGTTCTGTTGATTTTCTTTGTCTTGGTTATTATTGTCTCAAATACATATAGTTTGTAGAGTAGATGGTTAACCTGTGGAGCCATCAGAGGAGAAATACACAGAAATTCATGTGGACATTTTTTTTGCAAAAGAGAAAAAAGAAGTCCACCACTTGACAATAAAATCAATGACAAGTGGCATCCCTTCTATGTCGCTGTGACCTTTGCTCCTTTAAACTTATTTCTGGCACTAGCCCCATGGTTTCCATTCATTCACAGATTCAGCATGTAATCCATGTCAGACAAGATACTAGATAAAAGAAAGAAAGGAGTACAGAAATCACAGCCCCCGCACCCAAAAAGTTCAATGTAATACTAAGTTTATACGTTTAAAACATTTTAAATTAAAAAAAAAAAAAAAGAAAAGAGAGAAGTAGGGAAGAAGGACAGGAAGCCTCAAGGAAGAAGGAGAGGGGGAAAAGGGGGACTCACAGTACCATACTGCAAATACACGCTGGACAGAATACAGGAGGGAAGAGCTGAGAACATTCTAGGGCAGGAGGCTGGCAGAGGAGCGGCAGTGCAGGTGTGGCCGGGAGCAGCATGTCAAAGGAGTCTTGGATGGAAAGCACTCCCTGGTCAAGTTAGGAGGGCGTGAGTATGAGGAGGACAGAAGCAGGAAAGAGCATTTAGGGGAACGTCAGTCCCCAGGCTTGACACCCTCTATGTGACCTTCGTCTCCTTTGCCTTTCACATCCTCACAGTCACCAAGGCCTGACCTCTCCACATCAGCCCTCTTTTCTCTTCCTGCAGGTTCCGCTCCAGTACAAGCACTGTGCACTGCTGCAGCCCCCAAGGGCCCCTGCCTGCCCACGCCACCTTCTGAAATACGCACGTTGCCCGGCCAGTTGTCTCCAGGTGAAAATTTTAATGTGCTCACTCAGATTCAGTTCTGGGACCTTTATAATCGTTATCAATCTCATAATCAACATCACACTTCAGCACTTTGCTCTATTTCAGGCAGTGACTTCTGACAAACAGAGGAAGTCTATAAAATAGAGACCATTAGGGTAACTGTCTTACAGGGCTGATAACAAGGATGTATGTACAAACACAGAGCAGTGCCGGGCACCTAGTGGGCTCTGAATGAAAGGGGGAGGAGGAGCGCAGAGGCAGTTTCCACTTTCAAGACCTCCCCTAAGATTGCCCTGTCTCCTTCTCTTTCTTCTCCTCCTCCTTAAAATGCTCAATAACAATCTCAATTCTGCCACAAAGCCTCCCCCCGCACCCTTTTTTTTAACCAAACAGTAGCTCTCCCTCTTGGGAGCACAATTCAGTACTAATTTTCTCTATTTGCTGTTAGCCCTGCCAAAGTTTAATTCTCCTCCTAATATAATCCTTTTATGTAAAGAGAGAATCACCATCCTCAATTTACCCAAGCAAAGATCACTTAGTCTTCATTCCACGATCAGTTGGTTATCAAGTCCTTTAGCCTAATCAGGGGTGTCCAACCTGTGGTCCATGGGCTGCATGCTGATTTTATGAGAGGTTTGTTTTGCTTATTTGTGATGTCTTTTATAACAAAAACTATTCAAGGACCTTTATTTGCTAATCAGCCTTCATTAGTGTTTGTGTATTTAATGTGTGGCCCAGGACCACTCTTATCATTCCAATGCACAACAGAGAAAAAGAAAAAGGTTGGACACCCCTGATCTAAATTCCGATCTGTTAAATTGCTCTCAAATTCTCCCTTCTCTTCATCTCCATTTTCCAGAACATTCATTTTACCAACTAGAGATAAATTAATACAAACCCAATTTATTCACCAATTAAAATTATAGACAAGTCTCCACGGAGAACCTAATTGTGATATTTGACAACATAGGGCTGTTGTGAAGATTAAACTCAATAATGCAAGTAAAATTTATAAACTCGATCTTTAAATGCAAACATATGACATAAAATTGAGGCATTTTATTAAGGCTATAGAAAAATTTTTCCAAAGGCTTGATCAAAATAGGTTAAAAGTCAGTTGGTATGTGAAATTATTGACGGTAGTATCAAAGTATCAAAACATGCAGGATCAGAGTGCCTTAAAGGAGTACTTCAACTTCTACTTGAATATAATGCACTAGATTAGGTCAGACCAACGATCTCAGCACAGAACTACAATAACCAGAAAAACAAAACTATTAAAATAGCCTGAGGACACTAGAGGACCATCAAGGCACAACAATCTGAAGGGTCATGACTGTGGAGAGAAGGAAGCCTGACACGTGCCTTCTTTATAACCTATTTGCTGGTTCTATTGCAGACAGAGGAAAACACTAAGTTGAGTAGGCTTGTTTCAGTTTCACAGGGGTACAGAGGCAAAATTCTGAGTTCAGGGCCTACTAATGAGAAAAAGTCCTGGTAACAACCCCGACTTTCAGCTGGGATTCCTAAGTGCTAAACCAAAGGGGGAAGCATGAACCAGAAACTGACCAGTCCTCACTAAGACTAAAACCCACCTTTGGAACAAATTTAATCCCTGCGTGGATTGAGGTGCTCTGCCCTTACCCTGCCAGCCTCCTGGAATAAAAGTAAATCCTCTACAGAGGAAAATAGCATCACACACAGCAATATATTATCTCTATACCTTTAATGTATAAGGTCCAACATTCATCAGAAATACCATGCTTACAAAAGTAAGAATTAGCCAAGAAGCAAGAAAAAAGTATGAAACGACAGAAACAGAACCATGGGGAATTGAGATATTATAGTTAATATAAGGAGACTTAAGAATACCCTTGATTAATATGTTTAATCAATCACCAGCAAACTAAAGAATTCAATGTAAAATGAATCAAAAGGACCTTTTATAATCTGAAATATAATCACTGGTAGGAAAATATTCAGGCCAGGAATGGTGGTTCACACCTGTAATCCTAGCACTCTGGGAGGCCAAGGGGTGGATTACTTGAGCTCAGGAGTTGGAGATCAGCCTGAAAAAGAACAAGACCCCATCTCTAAAAAATAGCTAGGTGTTGTGGCAGGTACCTACAGTCCCATCTACTCAGGAGGCTGATGCAAGAGAATCACTTTAGCCCAGGAGTTTCAGGTTGCTGTGAACTATGATCCCACAGCACTCTACCCAGGGCAACAAAGTGAGACTCTGTCTCAAAAAAAAAAAAAAATAATAAAAAAGCTTGGAAAGAAAAAAAGAAAGCAACATATGAAACAGTTTTATACACATGTAATTGGAATCCCAGGAGAAGATACGAGAGAATAAGGCAAAAGCTATATCCGAAGAAATAATGACTAGGAATTTTCCAAAACTCATGAAAAAAATCAAGACACAGATTGAAGAAGTGCTATAAATCTTGAATAAGGTAAATACAGTAAAACTTCCATAGTTGACCACCTTACTACATTGACCGTCTCCTTAAGTTGACCTAATTTTCATAGACCAGGCCTGTATAGAAGGGCTCGTTCCTTATATTGACCACCTCTGTAGGTTTACTAGTTTGTTACAGTCCCTTGGATGGTCAACCTCCAGAGGTTCTATTGTACAAGGAAATTCACACCTGGAACATTATAGAAAAACTCGAAAAACCAAAGGCAAATTGAATTTTAAAACTGCTATAAATCAGAATATTTTTATGGCTGCCAGGGGTGGAGTTACTTATAAGAAGAGAGAGAGAGAATCAAGAATCTTCTCTTGGAGAAGCAAGAATCCTATGTATGCAACTTTGATTTGAGGACAATTAATGACAATGAATGACACAGTGGGGCACAGGGGGAAGGAGAGAGCAGACAGAGAAGGAGGGAGGGGGTGAAGGAAAGAAAACCAAAAAAAAAAAAGAAAGAAAGAAAATAGTGACTAACTTTCATATAAATTGGATTCCATTTTGACCAAAGTACATTACTTAAATATTAATTTTTTAATTCAACTTGTCAATATATTGTTTAGGATATTGCATCCTCATCTAAAAGTGAAACATGTTTGTAATTTCCCTTTATAACAATATATTTTCTCCAATTTCAACATCAGGTGTATCCAGATCAAGTAGAATTATATTGAAATATTTCTTCTTTTTTTATTGTTTATAAGATTTCTGGAATTGCTTGTTTTGTAAAATCATTATGGTCTATGAGTTTATGATAGTTTGAACTTTGTTATTTAATTTAATTCATTGCTTAATTACTATTTTTCTATGAATGATTATACCATGGTTAATATGTTAGCATAGCAGTATTCCCAGATAGTTTTTTGTTTGTTGGGAGGTTGGGCTTTGGGGGGCAGAGTTAATACTTTGCATGAAAAATGTTATTTTATATCAGTGAAACAGCTTTCTCTGTTGTCTTGTGATTTTTTCTTTGAGGTGAAATTTAAGTTTTTGTGTGAGTACTATTATACCTATCTTGAGTGTCTTGCTTGTACTGTATCACATCATATCTTTGTTTAATTCTTAATAAACTGTTCACTTGTTAAGAAAAATAAATAAATAAAATAAAAAAATTTAAAAACTCTCAGTAATCTGCCTTAAATTGCTCATGGTGCCTACATGGATATACATTTTTAAAAATAAGGGCTAACTAATTTGTGTGACTATTAAAAAGCCCAAAAGATCAAAATTATGAAATACCCCATTGCCTTAATTATTTTTATGCTAGACCAGAAAGTGGTTAAATAACCCTAAAAAAGCACAACTTCTTAACAGACAACTCATGGGCTGACAAACACAAAGAGCTAAATATGACTTGCGTTAAATATGTGGGTTTAGATGAAGTAATCCTAATAGTACAGTACTATTTGTAAATTCCAAACAGTGTCTGAATCTGCATAAATAGATGATGACATTTTGAAAACTCTATTTCGATCTTTAAATTGGTACATTGAAGTTAATTTGCAGTGTGACCCTCATGAAAATACCTATGCCATCTACATTAATACACAGTGAAAGGATAGTAATCAGTGAAAATTCTGTGATTTCCACATGAATCAACAGTGGTACATTGCTTAATGTAACATTCAATTACATCATGTTTAATTTATGTGGAAATGTTTGGATATCCTTAAAATGTCTGTGGTAAATCATTTCTGAGTCTTAATTGAACATTTTTCTGTGCTAAATTGCACTATAAAAAGTGAAATAATATTCCTACATAACTATCAATTTAATTTTGAAAGACTCCAACCCCAAATCATTATATTTTCTTCTTTGTGTGATCCAAAGCTGTATCTCTCAGGAATTCATTTTTCATGTCTGGTGGCAAATAATTCGAACATTTGTAGAATGCTTATTTCTTTCTCATATCTGGTTATTGCTTTTTTTTAACTCAAAATACTTAAATGTTAACATACTGGGTATCAGAGTTAGCCATAGTCTTTCCAGTAATGATAAATGCTTAAACTTTGACATTCTTTTCCCCAATAATAGGCTACTGTATTTAATATTCTAAAATAATAATGTTCTGCTTCCAGACTCAATTACTTTATTATCAAGAATATTTTCAAAAGTAGTTCAATTTCATGGAAGAAACCTGATGAAATGTCATTCTTATTGTTAGTACAGGAAAGATTTTAAGGGAAGCTGAGAAATAAATATTATTGATCATAAAAATATTATCTAAAAATCAATAACTTCCTAGGTAAAGTCTCTACAACTATAAAATCTAGGAAATGAGAATTCCTCCAGGACTTAAATCACTACCTGATGTAAAGTTTCAGAAAATAAGCCAGTTTGGAATTTTTTATATGCCCACTTACTTCAAATAAAATACTTTTTCTAAGAGCTATGATTTAATTAAAGTAGATGAAAATTTTTATAAATTAAATAAGATATAGATTTAAAATTGGGCTTTTGCTTTTCTTGAATCATTTTCCAGAAAAAATGAGTCAACAACCAATCAGAATACTCTACCAGTCAATTGTTGGTTGTAAGCAAATAAACAGTAATAAAAACAAGGCAACCAGTACAATACAGCAAGAAAGGAATATGTGTGCAACTTGTTCTTTAGTGAGGCCTAAATGGGATTTTATGGCTCCCCTCCTATACTATACTTTTCTTTGCCTTTAGTTTGAATCTCTGCATTAGGATTTTTTATCCAATAAGGTAAGGGATCTGAGTGCCTGGTGGCCTTGCCTGAACTGGGCTGCAGTATAATTTCATTGACATTTTCTTCCTATCCTTGAGTGTAGTAGTAATTCTACTTTCTCCTAAGGTGAAAAACAAGCAACAGTCACTGTTTTTTTTTTTTTTTTTGGCTGCTTACATAGGGGATGAAGAACCTGAATGTGTCAGGTATGACATTGGCTTCCAATTCAACAGAATACTCTTATGTTCGTTGGTGAGTGAGTTCCTCTTCTCTTGGCGCTATTCTATCACAGTCCAAAATTAAAAAGAGAGTAAATGTAATCTCAAGATCCTCCATCCCAATTTCTAATTCTGAAATTCCAGTGCTGTATATTCTAGCTGAGGAGGAAAAGCACTTCCAGCAGTGGTAAATTGTTTACAACAGAAAATATATTCTTCAAGATAGCACCTGAAACTCTTAAGCTGCTGAACTTTGGGTAAAGCTTGTCTACGTCTTCAATGACTGCTTTCTTCTGAGCAATGGGGCATGTAATAATACCAACGAATCCTTTGAACATTAGCCCATTGCCTTGTTTCTCTAGAAACTTAGTTCCTTTAAAATGAAACAATGTTAGGTGAAATATCATGGCCTTGCATAAGGCGGTCAATCAATTCATGAATGGTATAATACCAGAGAAAGATGATCAGAAAAAGGAAAAACTACAGAATAAGTATCTATTGCACCAAGAAAAAATTGCTACTTCCCATCCCCAAAGATGGTAGTTAACCATGAGGTAGTGAGGAGAGGGGAAGTAGGAGGGGGATGGGGGGTCACAGTGTATGGTAAACCTCTTGGGGGTGGGACACAAGTATATGAGGGACTTTATCTAACAATGCAATCAGTGTAACCTAATTCTTTGTACCCTATATGAATCCCAAACAATTAAAAAACACAAAGGTGGTAGTTAACCAATCTAAATATCCTGACACCAAATAGTTCTTTGATCCCTCCCGGTATAATGCTTATCAGGAGCTTGTGATGGGTTATTGCTACTAGAAAATGGAGCATTCATCAAGGCCATAGTCTGAATACCATTGATGAGAATTCCCTGATATTGAAACCATGAAAAATGTTCATTCCTTCCATGATGAACATTTGGTTCATGAATCTACTGGCATTGCTGAGGGATGAGGTTGACCCATCTCTATTGAGTGGATTACCTTATTCACACTAGAGGCCCTGTAGTGACTAAAGAGCTTCCAAGAAATATATTCGCATTTGGGGCTCATTACAAGAGGTCACACCCTTTAATATGTTCTTTCCCCAAACTCTGTCCACAATCCTCCAATTCCACTCTGTTCAAGTATCTGGTCATATAACTGAACTGGTGTAGGTCGGTACTGGTCCATCAGTAGCTGAACTGGTGTAGGTTTCTGTTCTGGTTAACTTTGCTGCATAAAAAATTAACCCACAGCTTAGTGCCTTAAAAACAACAATTTTATTATAATCATGGATTCTGTAAGTAAGGAATTCAGATGGTACAGAGTAGGTATGGCTTATTTTTGCTCTGTGATATCTGTGACCTCAACGACGAAGGCCTGAATCAAGGGGGGGACTTGATGATTGTGGGATGGAACCATCTGAAACCTTGTCCATTCACATCTCTCATGCCTAGACTGGGGTGATGCAAAGACTAGGTCTGGGGACTAGAGCACCTACACGTGACCGCTCATGGCAACCACGCACTATGACAACTGTAGGTATTAGAATTTCATTTCAGGTAACCAGAGGAAATAATTTAATTAGCTATTTTCTTTCTTTTTTTTTTTTTACATTGTTTGGGATTCATTGAGTGTACAAAGAATTTGGTTATACTGATTGCATTTGTTATGTAAAGTCCCTCTCATAATTGTGTCCTGCCCCCAAGAGGTGTGCCATACATCATGACCCCTATCCCTCCATTTCCCCTCCCTGCATGTTAAGATTAGCCAGATCTGAATTCTGTCCCCAACATGATTAGGATTTTAAATTCCTTCAGCTTCAACAAGGTCAGATAAGAACCTTAGATTCCACCCGTTTCACTGAGGCTCTTTGCTGCAACTCACTACTGGTAACAATTTCTCTTTACATCAGTCTTGGTTGCACAAGAAAAACTGACTCTGGTTCTACTAAACCAGAAAAGAATTACATTGGAAGAAATGGGTTAGTAAAGATAGTCCATAGGTTGTTAGCTAAGATAGTCCAGAGAACCAAGCTTAGGAAATGGGCCTGAAATAGAGATTGGGAAGAGAAATTGTATCTAAACTCTTATTTCATGAGCAGCGTGATAGGACAGTGCCACTAGCAGTCCTACCACTGGATTTTCCCTGCTTCTGCTGGCGTGAAATACTACTACCATGATTGCTCAGCTGAACTGCTCTGCTTTCTCCAGAACAATCCCTAAATACACCTGACTCTGTCACTTACAGCAAATCCAACATTCCTGCATAGAGCTTCCTGTTGGCCAAAGCTCAGTGACATGCCTGCATCTACATTGTTGAGGTGAAAGGAGTAGAAGAATGTTCTTTCCAGTTCTAGAGGAAAATGGGGCTTTGCCTAACCACATTTATGCTAGAATAGAATTCCTCTTAAATACAAAAGGAGCTTAGATTGTACATAGACAAAAGTAAAGCAAATACCCTTTGGACATGCATAATCTGATTATTTAATAATTAAAATGACTGAATGAGTGAATTAACTGTAAGATTTTGTTAGTTCAAGCAACCACTTTAATAAAAAAAGATCCCCAAGGGTCAAGCTTCAGTGGTGTTTGACTTGTTCTCTTCCCATTTATAAAATAAGGGTTTGAACTCTGATCTCTGATATAATTTTAACTTCCCCCTTCAATTTTAAAAAAATATATCGTCAATGTTATTTGCAGAAGCTCATCCACATGGTGGAGCCATATGCCTAGGACTTGGCAGTACCCACTACATCAGTTTAATGAAACTCCCAATGAACCAAATTGGCTTACTTTTCTGAAGTTCCAATGGATTGTTTTATGTGTGTATATAAACAGGTATAATTATAGATGATTGACCCAAGTTGGTTAGCTGTAATGACAAGGCATGTAATTTTCCATTGTGTGAGCAGAAATTTGGCAATTATTTTTACACAGTCTCATTTTACTTTCTGAACTCCAACCCAGCATGGTCATACTCTCGGGATACCCTATTGACTAGAAAACCAGGAAAATCAGGAAACATCCTTCCCGAGAAGGTATGGGATCTAGAAACAGAAATCTTCTCATGAAAGAGTAGGTTCCAAGGTTCTCTATAAGAAAATTTAGGAACTTTCTGTTCAATTCATCTCCTCTGAGTCATTCTTTCAGTGGCCTAGATGTCACCTCTGAGGATGATTTGGCCTTTTTAAGCCAACACAAAATCTTCACTCTCCCCTTTAGAAAAGTTCACAAGTGGTCTTAGAGGCAAAGGTGATGGCACTCCAGAATCAGTGGCTTTCCCTTTCACAGTGTATTTACTGTGCTGTTCCCCAAGGGAAATGCTTACAGAGAACCTCCCTGGTTCTTGTAGCCAACACCAAAGCAAGCTCAAATCTTCAGAGAAGTTTTCACTTGCTATAGCTCTGAAAGTCAGTTTTATTATTTGTAAAACTGGGAGTAATAACAGTGCTGATTGTGAAGATAGAGTGAGATGAGTTTAGGACAGCATGTGAGCACTAGAAAATGTGTTATATTCTTTTTGTTACACTCTTATTATTGCATGTGACATGCAAATTCCTCTGTAAAACATTTTCAGCACTCTGTGTAATCTTGCTCCAGCTTTCCTGTCTGGCTTTAACTCTCCTCATTCTTCATACCATTCTCTCCCAGGCACCAGCAACGTCTGCCCCACCCTTACTCCTTACTCAACTACTTACAGTTATTTCGAGTCCTCTACTCCTTCTCCCTGTTCAGGTCTTTGCACACGCAGCTCTCTTATTCTACATATCTGGAGCATCCCACCCTGAACATTTGCAAATTAAATTCTATTCATTCATGGTCATCTTCTTTGCAAAGGTTTTTCTGGTCTCCAAACTTGGGCTGGTGCCCTTTTCTTGCTAGATGTTCCTTAGCCAATCTCAGTCCATTCAGGCATCTATAACAAAGTACAATAAACTGGGGTGGCTAACCAACAACAGAAATTTATTTCTCACAGTTCTTGAGGCTAGGCAGTCCAAGATCAAGGTGCTAGCAGATTCGGTGTCTGCTGAGGGCCCACTTTCTAGCTCATAGATAATGCCTTATGGGTGGGGATAGGGGTCTTTCTGGGCCTCTTTTGTAAAGGCACCAATCTCATGCATGGGGGCTAGGCCCTCTTGACATAATCATCTCCCCCAAACTCCACCATCTAACATCATCACATTGAGGTATTCGGCATTCAGATCATAATAAAGACCCCATGTTTACTCTTGCCTTTGTGAAGTTCATTGTAACTACTTGATTCTTTGGCTATCTCCCCATTTGTCCATGAGATTATTGAAGGCAGAATTTCCTGATGGCAGGGATTATCACAGTGCCTAGTACACAGTATACTTGTAATAAATAAATGCGTAGTGAATAAATCTGTCACTTATGGCATGATGGAGCTGTTATTTCAAAAGTGAAACAAAGCAAAGAAAGATATATTGGTGGCAATTATACAAACATCCTATATGTCGTCTCCTCAAAATGTTCAAGCATAAGTAGATGAGGTATTTGAAGTATAAATATCTCTTTTCCAAAATGGAAATTTGTAACTATTGTATATCACACGTTTAAATAAAGGTATTACAAAAATGCATTTACTGTTACAATCAAATTACTGCACCAAATAGAAAAATCAGGTTGGTAAATTGATTAATTACGTTTCTAATTATTTATTACATTTTTGTTTTTTGTATTGCAGTTAGAGCCTCTGCCTTAATGTTGAAATAAACATGTTCACTAATCCTGGCTTACTGAACTATAATCCAGTACCTACTGAACTGAACTACACTGTGAAATACAAGTATATTTTTATTCATCATGGCAGATGCTCTTTGAAACTTGAATTGTGAGGACAGAAGTTCAATTTATGTATTTCCCATTTCTTTCTGTTCTTCTGACAGATAGAAGCCAAATGACACAATGAAAAGATCTTCATCTAAGTGTCAAGAGAAAAGCTAGTGTTCTAAAGTCCTCTTTGCCACTTAAAATAGCCTTGTGACTATAAACGTGTCATCTAACATCTCTGAAATTTAGAAATGGAAAACAAAGACATTTTGTAAGTGGCCTAGCATGGTGGTAGAAAAAGCTACAAATCAAGAGGTATCCAAGGAATCTTGTCTTTGTCATTTTTACTTAGGTGACCACTGACCCATTTGTTTCCACTTTCTTTTTTTTCTTTTAACATATATTTAGTGCTTCACATGAAATGACACTGTGTTAAGGGGTTCAAAAGTGAAGTGAGTGGTTCTTATCTAGAGGAACGCACAGTTTGGTGTAAAAGACAGACATCCAAATCTCTGATAATGATAATGTGGTCAGTAGCAGCTCTTCACAAATTTTTATGTGCATTGGAACCACTTAGGGAACTTTTGAAAAATGCAGATTGTAGTTCAGTAGGCTTGGACTAAAACCTGGGATTCATCATTTCCCACAAGCTCCCAGGCTGGGGATCATAGCTCAGGGGGCAAGTGCACTGGTATATAAACAGGTGCTGATGGGAGTGCAGAAGAAAAGAAACTGACTCAACCAGGAAGTCTCCACAGAAGAAGTGAGGGGGGTTAAAGGACGAGTAACTGGTGAAAACAAGTGCAACTGAGTAAAGGGAATATTTTACATAGGAAACAAAAGTATGAATGGCTATGGTGGGATGTGGAAAAATGAGCACTGGTGGAGTCATGTGGCAGGGAGTCCAATTTCCAGGGAAGAACAAAAATCTACTTGGGAGATGAAGACCTGAATAACTTTACTGTACTCACCTTATTATTTGTATTTGAGTTTTATACAGGGTGTAGTGGAAAAGGCCTAATGAAAGGGGAGGACTGTGAGGATGGAAAAAAAGAAAATCTACTTCTCCCAATAAAAAATGGCAGGACACAATCCCTGACTGCATGTGTCTGAGGGTAAAGGAGGAGATATGCAGGAATGTTTGTAGTTCATGTGACTGGAGAGCCCCTGTCTCCACTAAAAATAGAAAAGTTACTCTCTGGGAGGCCAAGGTGGGTGAATTGCTTGAGCTCAGGAGTTCAAGACCAGCCTGAGCAAGAGCAAGACTCCATCTCTAAAAACAGCTGGGCATCGTAGAGGGCACCTGTAGACCCAGTTAGTCAAGAGCCTGAGGCAAGAGGATCACTTGTGCCCAAGAGTTTGAGGTTGCTGTGAGCTATGATGCCATGGCACTGTACCAAGGATGACAAAGTAAGACTGTCTCAAAAAACAAACAACAACATCAACAAATAGAAAAAAAGGAAAAGAAAAATTAGCTAGGCATTGTGGTAAGTGCCTGTAGTCCCAGCTACTCTGGAGGCTGAGGCAGGAGGATTGCTTGAACCTAAGAGTATGAGGTTGCTGTGAGCTAGACTGACATCACAGCACTCTAGCCTGGGCAACCAAGTGAGACTCTGTATTGTAGACAAACCCCCCCCAAAACAATAATCGATCTCCTATTAGTAAGACTATTATTCTTGAATACTGCATAGAGTTTCTCATTTCGTTTAGTAATAAATTAAAAAAAAGCAATGTTGAGAAAGAATTAATATTTTAACATCATTTCATGAGTGCTTTCAGGAATTTTCTTTTCTCACTTGTAAGTTCTCTTTGTGTATTCCTTAAAGTTGATTGTCATGACTTTTAATAGTACTAGGAGTGATGTCATCAAGATGACAGAGGGAATGCCCCAACTTTGCTCCCCTACAAAAACATTGACTTAAAAACAATATACTATCCAAAGAAACCTTTATGAAAATGCTAGTCCTATGAAAGTCAGTTAGGAATTTGAAGTACCATAGGCTAGCATAAAGTTAAGGACAGCCTCATAGAAAACAAAAGCCAGCTCTCTTCCATAGCTAGTACAGTAATCTGTGTGAAAAGTGCAAAGTGCAGCTTCTTCCTTTGGAGGAAAAGAGAAGATAAGAACATATGTCCAACATGCTAGCTTTTGGGGGAGTTGCCCAAGGAACTGATTTCTGTCTCTCCTAAGTTGGAGTGTTGACATGGAACCAGTATCCTTTGGATTCCTGAGAACCTCTGAGAACAAAAGAGAGCCCAGCGGGTTGTGACCATGCCAGAGAACCTGCAGTACTCTAGACAGACACCAGAGAGGGTGAGAGATTGCAAGCTCCTGAATAAACTGGCAAACTTCTCTCACTGGGATAGGACATGCAGTAATCCAGAGAAGACACATCCCCATAAAACATTTATGAGGCTACCAGAAACCCTATCTAGGCTGATTGGTATAGGTCTTCCCCTGTACAAAATTAGTCCATAAAGATTAGAAGAAGTCACTATGTTTAAAATATAAAAACCACAACAAAAATTAAGGCACATGAGAGATTGAGGAAATGTGGCTAAGTCAAAGGAATAAAATAAATTTGCAAAAGCCAACTCTAAAGCAACATATATCTGTGAATCAGCTCGCAAATATTTCAAAACAATCATTTTAAAGTAGACAAATGTGTTACCAGAGAAGATAGATAAAGAAAGAAAATCAGAAAAATGGTGCACAAAATGAGTGTGCCATCAAAAAAATAGAAACTATAAAAAAGATCAAATATAAATTCCAGAACAGAAAATAATTAAATTGACAAATTCACTAGAAGGGATGAATAGTAGATCTGATCAAGCATGAGAAAAAACCAATGAATTAAAAAACAGATCATTTGAAATTGAGTAAGAGGAATAATAAGAAAAGACTGAAGAAAAGTCAAAACCCAGTGGACTTAACGGAGCACCATCAAGCAGATGAATATATCCATTATGAACATCCCAGAAGGAACAGAGAGAAGGAATAGGGAAGAGAGCTTATTTGAAGAAGTAACATCTGAAAACTTCCCAAATCTGAGAAAGGACAGGGACACCTACATTTAAGGAGCTCAAAGGATTCTAACATTCATGAATCCAAAGAGGCCTACACTGAGACATATTATAAACTGTCAAAGTCAAAGACAAGGAGAGAATCTTAAAAGCAGCACGAGAAAAGCAACTCATCACACACAAAGGACTCCCAAAAGATTGTAAGTGGATTTCTCAGTGGGTGCTTGCACTAATCTGAACTTTACAGAACAAGTCCCTTTATTAAAAGCCCTTTTAATAAAGTTCTTTTAATGAAGTCTGTAATATTTGGATTCAGGCCAAAGGTTGCACTTAAAGGTACAGAAGGCTACATGTAGCCCCAAGGCTACAGGTTCCCCCACCCCCCAAATGGCTGAATGGACTAAAAAAGGAAAGATCAAACTATATGCTGTATGTGTAATAGACTAACTTCAGATATTAGAACATAAACAGGTTGAAAGTAGAAAGATGGGAAAATTATTCCATGCAAAAATTACCTAAAAGAGAGCTGGGGTGTCCACTCATTTATCAGAAAAAGTTGACGTTAAGTAAAAAGTGGTCATAAGAGATAGGGAAGGACATTATATAATGACAAAAGGGCCAGTTCAATATGAATATATAACAATTATACATATATGTACCTAGCACAAGGGCAACCAAATATATGAAATACACATAAATTAAAGAGAGAAATAGTAACATAATAATCGTAGGAGAGTTCAATACAAATATACCACTTTCAATAAGGGATAGATCAAAGAGATAGAACAGAGAACTTGGAAAACACTTTAGACCAACTGGACTTAACACTGTACAAACCAGGCCACCCAACAACAACAGAATATACATTCTTTTCAAGTGCACGTGGAATCTTCTAGGATAGATCACCCATTAGACCATGAAACTAGTCTTAAGAAATTTAATAGGATTGAAATTATATGAAATATCTTTTCAGGCCACAATGAAATGAACCTAGAAATCAATAGCAAATGGAAAACTGGAAAATTCACAATTGTGTGGAAATAAAATGGCACACTCTCGAAAATCAATGGGTCAAAGAAGAGTTCACAAGGGGAACTAAACAATATCCCAAGATAAATAGAAAATGAAAACACAACATACCAAACTTTGTGAGTTGCATCAAAATCAGTCCTAAAAGGGAAAGTTATGGTGGAAAACACAACATACATTTTAAAAAAAGAAAGGTCTCAAATCGTCAATCTAAGTTTATATTTGGTTAATAAATATTACACATTTACTAGGTTCCAGTTACTAGACGAGGCACAATTATGATTTAAAAAATCCCAAAAACCCTTTTCCTCAAGAAATTTACTGTTATAACAGCAGTTCTAATACAGTAACTTCAGTTATGGGGAAGTCATGCTGACTGCTATGAAAAGACAGAGGAAGAGGATTTAATACCAACAAGAGATTGGGAAAACTGTCACAGAAAGAGTGAAATGTCGGCTGATCTGTTTTACTATTAGTATATAACAAAACTAAGATTCAAACCGAAACCTCTTTCTACCTTACCACTCTACTTTGGTTATTCATCAGCAAAGAGAGAATAATATTACTCCTTGCGGCTTTTGTGGAGATTAAAAAGACACATAATGATCATGACAGACCTTATTTGTGCTCATCAGAATCTAATTCTCCTCCCTGTCCTGGATACATGGAAGACCACATGGCCCAGAGTCCTCCTTGCAATTATGTGGAGCGTGTTACCATTTCTGGCCAAAGTGTCAAAGCACATAAAAGCCAGTGTGTGATTTTTCACGTTCATATCCCCTTGCAGGGGAGCAAGGAAACCATGTGTAGATTGTAGAGCTGCAGATTATGACGTTTGTGTCAGCCGAATGCTCCAGCAACTATGCGGAATAGGACCTCTGCCAAGAAGCGATGAAAATAAATCTTTGTTTTGTTTAGCCACTGAGATCTGAGAGTAAATTTTTGACAGCAACTTGTAGTCTATCCTCACTAATACACTGATCCATAATGCATGCTCTTCAAATGTCACTTTTCATCTTTCCTTAGACAATCATTTACACATGGTCTTTAAATTAAAGGAAATAAAACTTACGCTGTATGTTATCCAGCTGTTTACACTATTCTTATTTCAGATCCCAAGATTAGGCAAAGCTACTATGATAACTGAGAAAGTATCTGTGTCTTAAGATAAGCTGAAATAAAATATCCATTCCTTGTCAGAAAAAAGTTTCTTCTTATTAAAGATTATTGCTCTCATTTCTCCAAACTAAATTATTTAGATTTAAAAACAGCGGGATGTTATGGAAAAAAAAAAAACATATAAATGCTAAAAATCTCGGCTTGAAGTTTCAGCCACTATTCTTAACATACTTTTAAACATGTTTTGACTGTTATTACTCCAAATATAAGACTTTCAGGAAGGAATCATTCAATAAAAAAGAAGTCATTTATTTTCTCTACAAATTGGGTCATGGGGAAAATGATAAGAGTAAATATAATTCCAAGTTTTACACTCAGACAAATCTAAATGTTTTTGCCTTGATGATATGTTCTTATTTGCTAACCAACCTCATTTCCCACTTTTTCCCAGCATAGATTCCATTTTCATTGGGTCTCCTCGAAGTCCACAAACAAATTCACATTCATTCTTTCTTTATTCCTGTATCCATTCGCCTGAAACGCCCTTCTCTATTACGCCCTGGACCTGCTTCCTATGGTTGGATTTTGGCCTCTGGGATTCAATTATTTTTATGCCTAGTAATTACGTTTCTTTTATGGACTATAAGCTCTTCAAGAATAGAAATAAATAATTTATTTTGTTTATACTTTACCTCCTCATCCACAAAGCTCTGGCATAGTGCTGAACACACCACCCAACAGCAGTAAATAAATTCTTCTTGGTTGATTGGTTTCTGAGTGTGGGTGGGGCTGGATGGGTAATGGAGTGTGAACAGGGAAAGTGGAACATTGAAGTGGGTCGAACGGAAGAGCTAAAAACTGAAGGGAAAGTCACTCTCTGCAAGCAGGGAGGACTTGAAAATCATCTTCCCCAGTTCAATTTTTTTTAAAGGCTGAATATTACCAATTAGTGACCATTTAACAGTAGGCTACCACAACCACCCCACATAGAATGAAAGTATGCAGAGGGGTACTTCAAAAACTTTCCTGCTTGGAAATAGCTCTGTGTGACTGGAGAAAGAGGCCCTAGGAACGATACTGTTTATAATTTAAATATTAAGCACTGTAGCCCCTCTATTGCCTCCACTTTTGAGAAGCAGATACATGATCACTGGATACAATGGATGTTTTATGTCATTTCCCCCAACTGTCACCCAAACAATAGATGCAGCACAAAGAGCTTTTACGTAACAATGGAGATTTATTAGTTAATAATGTTGTGATACATGCTCATGTGAAGTATCTTAGTACCAACAACTAAAAAGACTGAAGATGTTTGGGTAGGTTTTTCTCTCCTCCCTAGTTATACAACAAAATATTATATCCTGCCAAGACTGTTATTTTTTGAATATATTATGTTAAAATAAGTGCTGAGTTAGATTTGATGTTCTACAAAGGGCAGGCCACATAGTGGAGTCAGGGCCACAAACTGAGCTTGGGTGGAAGTTGAGGAGGACATTGAAGCCCGGTTTGTTCATTTGGATAAGCGCTGCTGGGAGGCACTGAGAGCTACATGTGACCCAGACAGACTTGCTTTCTGTGACCACCAGCACATAATCCATTCGGAGAAGTAGGTAATAAGCAGATGAATAAATAATCAAGAGAGCTTCCGGAAGCGGTAAATGCTATAAAGAAAATAAAAAGGGTGATGTACCAGGGTGCCAAGGGAAGGGTTACTGAGGAAAGGCTCTCTGGAGAAGTGACACAAGGCCTCAGTGACACAAGGGAGACAGCTTTTCCCAGGGTAAGGGAAGGAATGTCCCTGCACAGGCCTTTTGGCGTTTGATAGAGAGCTTTGTGTACTAGTGTTTGAGGAAAGGTAGGACAGCCTCATGACGGAGGAGTCATGACAGAGGGAGCGGGGCCCCTAGGCCGTGGCCGGGACTGTGCTCTGTCTGTGCACAGGCTGCCTTCCCTGGTCGCCTGTTCCCATTCACAGGCTGCCTTCCCTGGTCACCTGTTCCCATTCAGCAGCCTCGGGTGCGTGTTTTCTCCCTGCTCTGGTGCTGGCATCTGTCGTGAGGAATTCATTACCTTGTAAACAGGAAAGCTTCATGTCTTGGAGGGATCATTTGGAGAAAACGCGGATTCTATGTCTCATTAGCTGTTCCTTATAAAGCATACCTAGTCCTCACACGCGACTATCTTGCAACAAATATTGCGCTAGTTAAGAAACCAAAATCTCCATATGAAGATGAGTAGGGGGCGGGAGCAGCGGCTCACACCTGTAATCCTGGGTCTCTGGGAGGCCAAGGTGGGTTTCAGAAGATTTTTAAACAGGTAAAAAATGTAACCAAGTTTTTCGTTGTCGTTTTGGCTTCGTGTGTGTGTGTTTTCGGAGATGAGGTCTCACTGTCTTGTCCAGGCTGAACGTGAACTGCTGAGCTCAAGCGATCCTCTCACCTCAGCCTCTCAAAAGTAGCCAGGACTACTGTGACAGATGAATGCCACTGTGCTTGGCTTACGTTGTTAAATTATTTTAAATTTAGGACCAGTTAAGGAGAATGTTTATTTGTAAATGACATACTTACATCTGCTGCTAAAATGGAGCAAAATCATGTAACAAAGGAAATATTTCTTAAGATTCATTTTCAAAATGAATCTTGTGAGTTTTTCTCAACACGCAGTGAATCATTTATTGATAAAGTACCAGCTCTATCTTGAGGATATGGATTAAAATGTCTTTTTAAAAAAACATATCTGAAAAAGAGCATTCTCTGGAGAACCGCCTGTCACAGCAGCAAGGTTCAGCACATTTGGAGTACTTATCTAATTACCAGTGGAAAAATGTATAACTCATCTTTTTAAAAATTCATTTTTATTTTTATCTTTGCTAAACAACCAAACAGACAAGTGTATAATTTATCTTTTATTTCAACAACTGCTTCAAGTACTTTGGCAAGGTAACCAGTAGAATACAGTATTTTGCAGTCACTGTCCTCATTACAAGAATTGAAAGGTTACAGTAATGAAAATAATACATTTTAAAATGTACTTAATGGGACAGGGAAATTGAAATATAAAACAAACAAACAACAACAACAAAAAACCCAGGAGTGAAAAGGAATTCAAGGGTTATGGAGTAATTCTCAAAGAGTCTTGACTCTCCTAATAGGCCCTCGGGATACCACATACACTTGATATGATCTGTGCCTTCCTGATATTCACAGAAACAGAGGTTGTCATTGTTGATATCTATATTAAAGAATGGTTAAAGCTTAATTTATTTTCTATTTTTTTTAGGCAATAAATAATCGCAACTAGCAGGCTTGATATTTTCATCTTGAGCTATAGCAAGTTATTTTATTTTGGAGACCACTCTGTTAAATTGCCATTGGGTATTTCCCATCTTTTTTTTAAACTATTTATTCTAGTTATTTTCTTCCAACAGAATAGCTACCACGACACTGATTCCTTTTCTTATTTCTGCCAAACAAAATGTTCTTAAATGATGAGAACAAAAACTCAACATAGAGATTCTAAGCACCTTTTAAATCATCTGTACTTTATGTAGATCATTGTCATGGTTTCCTGTTTCAATTAAAATTAATAATAAAAGGTAGTTAAAAATTATTTCTGCAGTTAAAAATTAATTTTACAAATCCTCTGTTATTTAGAATAAACCTAGATTAAAAGAAAATATTCAGAAAGCTATGAAATTATATAATCTCATGAAGACTAAGTAAGTTTTGATCTTCATCAGTGAAGTTCCTTTTTTCACGTTTTGTCTCTAATGAAAATAGCACATACTGAAGTAATGGACATGTGTTGTATGCTTATCAACCAAAAATATCCAAAGATAGAAGAGTATTTCCATGTCTTTAGCATTATACAAAGTTGGAAACGCTAATATTCTTTGTGTTAAATTGGAATTTTTAAAAAGTAAAATGACATTTACATATTAAAAATTGAAAACTAAGGGGCAAAGAGGGATTAGTATTTCCAAGACAAAACATTGGAAAAATAAGAGTACCGTAATAGTAGAGATAAACTCATACAGTTTATTGACTTTATTTTCGATTCAAAGTCTACTATAACTCCAATTGCTAGTAATTCAATTTACATTTGAAGCAAGTCTGAAACTTGGCTTAGAAGTATGTTTCTAAATGTTTTTTAGTAATAATTTACTAGAAATCCATTGTCCATGAATATCACCTAGTCTTTGCCAACCTACTTTTATTCAAAAGGGATGGGGGGGGGGAAGTCTCGTAAAATAAACCAAGTTTCAAGTAGCATTTTACAAATGTTTAAAACCTTTGTAGAAAAGCTTTTAAAAGTCAATGGTCGCCAAAAAATTCTATTCAGCTCATTCAATTTGCCTTGGCCTAATCCATATTTACTGACTTAGTTCCTCCTAGCTATTTTCATCATCTTCTATCATTAAACTAAGACAGTAGTTCTCAGTCTTGAACTAGCAGAAATAACCGCTTGAGGGAAGTAATAACTACCTACCGCTCCGACCACGCCTTCTCTGTCTACTTTGAGGCTTCTTCTTCCTACTCCGCCTTCTGAATGTTCCTGGCTGAAGTTTGCTCAAGTCTTTACTTTTCATACTCTTGCCTCTGATAATCTCATTTACTCTATGACTTCAAGTCCTGTTTCTCTGCAGAAGAATCCCTAATAGGTGACTCTAGCAGGACTTTGCAGACGACAGGCTGACATTTCAACCTCCTTCTGTGCATCTGCATTCAGATATCCTGCAAGCAATGCAAAACCAAAACTTGATCTTCCCACAGCCTCAATGTAAGCCCTCCACTTATTTCAAGGCACCCTTCCCTGGTTTCCAAGCTTAGGGCTTCTTTGAATTCTCTTTCTCCTTCCTTGCTATCCCACACTCACCATATCACATGCACTATTAACTTCTTAACCAATCTCTTTACTTCCAATTAAGAAACATTGGCAACTTAAATCATTTTTCTAAAGCATGGCTTTAATTGCGTTTTTAAAGAACCTTTGCTTCTGATGATGTATAGAAGATGTTTCAATTACCCCATCTGGCATTCAAGCATTTAAAGATCTGTCAAACATTTCTAAGTTCCTCACCCGTCATCCCATAACTTAACAGCTTATACTTTGTACACTAAAATTGAACTTTATTACTTAGTATTTCCCCAACACAGAATGCAGTATCTTGCCCCTTCGTATTTTGCTGATATTGTACATCCTGCCTCTAGCGCAGTGGTTCTTCACCTTCCCAATGCTGCGATCCTTTAATACAGTTCCTCATGTTGTGGTGACCTCCAACCATAAAATTATTTTCGTTGCTACTTCATAACTATAATTGTGCTACTGTTATGAATCGTAATGTAAATATCTGATATTCAGGATGGTCTTAGCACAGGCTGAGAACCGCTGCTCTAGAGTGAATTACTACACAAATTATATTTTTTTCAAAAACATTTATTCCATCACCCTAAGTAGCTATGATCTCTATTTTAATGGGCACTATGATATAATGGATAGGGCATGGGCTTTTGAATACTAGATAGCTGAGTCATTCTATTGGTTATGTGATAATAGGAAAGTTAGTTAATTACTATAAATCTTGGCTTTCTCATCTATAAAATGGGTATAGTACAGTTTACCAAAAAGTTCAAAAGAAACCCTGTTTAGTATTATTGAGATCACCAGGAAAAAAGCCGAGAAAGTAGAATTTTCACTCACTAAAATACAAGAAATGTGTACTATAGATCAGACAATTTAATGTGGAGAGTAATGAGCAAGATAAACACAGCGTTTCTGAAGATAACAGCCCCCTAAATTCTCCTCAGCGCAGGATTTAGTCTTGTACTTTGAAGACTTGAAAACTTAACCTAGAATCAATTGAGTTCATGGATATGACTCCTACACACGAAATTCTTGAGACTAATATTTATAACCATAATAATAGCTTTTAAATTTATACTGAAAATGTAACTGTCAAATGAATTAACTCCTCACCATTGGTTTAACCAGGTAGCAATATGAAATCAGAATGAAAGGGGAAAAGATTTAAATATTTGATGGACTTGTGTTATAACAGCCAGATAGGTCAATTTCCAAAACAGGAAGATAGATTTTCCTTCTTTTTCTTTTTTTAATTTTTAATTTTTTTAAAGATAGAGTCTCAGTTTATCGCCCTTGGTAGAGTGCCGTGGTGTTACAGCTCATAGCAACCTCCAGCTCCTGGGCTTAGGTGATTCTCTTGCCTCAGCCTCCCGAGTAGCTGAGAAGACAGGTGCCCACCACAACGCCCAGTTATTTTTTGTTACAGTTTGCCTGGGGCCAGGTTTGAACCCGACACCCTCCGTATATGGGACCAGCGCCCTAGCCACTGAGTCCCGGGCACCTCCCAGATTTTCCTTCTTAAGACGTGCTTGCAGAAAGATGACATCTGGAATATTAAGCTCAAGAGAGAGTATAGCATGATTTTGCTCTTGTATTTTCCTTTATTTCCTGAAGAATTTGCAGAAGAGGCTCCAAATATTCCTGTGACTCTTAAAGGTTGGGATAGAATGGGACATTCTTGTTACAGATCCCTTGTGGTGAGGCTGAGAGTACTGTTGAGAGGAAGAGGTAGAACCCTGAACTGAGTTCTGAGCAGGACTTGTGATCAACATGTGGCGAAGAGAAATCACTGGATAAGAGAGGACGAACTCCACCAAGTACAGCTCAGCATAAAATGCCAGATTTCAGTGTCCAGCCAAAAGAAGCACCATTATTTCCATACATATTTTAAGGTATGGATTGTACTCCTATAAAGTTATGTGTTTGTTAACGTATATTCTAAATTTCTTTTAGGCTGAGGCAAGGCTTGCTATTAGAACACCATATAGAACACCACTATAGAAAATATATTTGGGGGTTGGAAAAGGACTTGTGAAATGAAGGCCTTAGATGGCATGAGACTTAAATAATGCCAATTAACCATGCTAATGCTTAGGTTGGCCCCAGAAGGGAGGTTGAAATTTTATCTGTATCTTCCTTCTATCCCTTTGATATTTAATCATCCAATAAAAGTAAAATCCCTAAGATATGCTGGGCATGAGTGGGAGGGAAAATATCGAGTCAGAATAGTCCTACAAAAATAATTTTTCTTAGCTTTGTCCACATTCACTCTGCAGGCCATTTACTCCCTCAAAAATGGTATAGTATATACTAATCATTATAAGCTGTTAACTGTTATTGTTATATGTTCACCCATCCATCACTATATTCATTCCAAAAAGTATTTGAGGTAGCCTGCATAGATACAGCAAGATAACAATAAAAATAACAGAGACAACAAAAATGTACAGAAGGAAGTAAAGGTCAAAGCTGAGAATAAGGAAAGGAAAATAAACTAAAGCCAAGGGTATTATTCATCCACAGAATTCAGGACTTAGGGATCTGTGTATTTGCTGTAAATGGGGAACAATAGTGACATCGAGCTTTCTTATATAAGCATTTGATCTTTACAGGTATATTCTGATTTCCTTGGAAAAATTCAAGTTCCTTAGAACATGAAGCCAAAAGAGAATCTGCAGAGAAGGAGGAATATATTAACATTTTTATGTATACTGTCCTATTTCCTTAGGTCTAACACTGTGGTGCATTGCTAGTTTAAAAATTGTTACCTGGGATTTTTCAATTTCAGTAGAATGTTGCTTAAGGGAATTTTCATTTTATCTCGCCACTATTCCAACATCCCCATCTTTTTTGCTTTTGCTTCATTTTATCTTGTTAAAATTTAATCCTAGTGCATCTTTAAGACATTAATTCAAAGGCTAGTCCTTGGATTTACTGGTATTGCTGTTAATATAATAGCTACCAAATTCGTTCATACTTTAAAAAATAGTTATTGAGTAGAAAATGACACCCGGCCACTAAATGCAATAATGGTTGAGATATAAAATATCTATACTTTATACTTTCATATTTAAAGTTGGTGGCCAGATCACTGTGAGCCATTTTGAGCTCAGAGATCTAAAAGCACACATAGTTTGATCTAATAAAGGCAAACACACACAGGTATGTTGAGAGGCACTCACTCAAAGTTGTGTTTCCAGGGATGGAGAATAAAGCACATTCCCTGCAGTACTGTTGTGGTTTACTACTGAATGTACTCAAAAAAAGTGTCAGTCTGACAGTTTTAAAGCTCTAAACTTCTTTGTCAAACAAAGCAGTAACAGCACAGGCAGTAACATTACAGATTTGGTAATGTTGAAAAATTGGTATTAGCAAGAATTAAGGGACTTAATTGGGATGGTATGGGAATTTACAAGTATGTTGACATTTTTACATAAATCAAGTGGAGCAGCTGAAGGTTGTATTAGGAGATAAATGAATAAATTCTTAAGACGTGCAGCTTTGCTTGTCAACAAAACTATGTCTCCTAGAAGATTCATTTTTAATTAGGTCCAAAGATTATTTGAAATGGTCATTCACAGGACAGCCCCACTTAACAGAAGATAATGGGATTACCAACAAATCATGCTCCTATAAAGTAGGGCCTTTGTCAGCTGGCCACAACTCTATCTTCCTATTTTAGAGGAACTAAAATTGTTACCATTTTTCTTCTATGTTTTGTGTTACTGAAGTGTGAACTTTATCCTCTGAAAGCCACTGGAAAAAAGCATGATCCTTAAATAAGTCAGAATATGCTTAAGCCTTTTCCACAATTAAAAATTGCTTTGCTAGAATAGCTAGCCATAAGCTAAGGTGCAAAAGAAGTCCTATTCTAAAGGAATAATATATAGAATAGACTAAGATATGATGCAAATGCTCCCTGCGGAGCATTCATTAATTTTAGGGGATGGCTAAGGGCTGAGCAACCATTGTTAAACCTTTGCAAAGGCTGTGAGGGTAGGAGAAAGGAGTCCTGGTTAACACCTCTTGATTTGGGTTAGGTTACAAGAAAGATGTACTGTAGGAATAATGGTGAATAGGAAGTAGGTGAGTCCTTAGAGGACCTAGAACTCATCTTTGAGTTATCCCCAGATGAAGTAACTATAGACTGTTAGTGTTTCTCGGAAGACGAAAGGAAATATAATCCTTCCTTACAGGAAGTTAGCATCATCCTGGTGCTCCAATTATTTCTAAAAATTAGGCCAGGCATGGTGGCTCATGCTTGTAATCCCAGCACTCTGGAAGCCAAGGCAGGTGGATCACCTGAGCTTAGAAGTTTGAGACCAGCATGAGCTAGAATGAGACCCCCATCTTTAAAAAAAAAAAAATAGCCGAGCATTGTGGTGGGCACTTGTCGTCCCAGCTGCTTGAGAGGCTGAGGCAAGAGAATCACTTGAGCCCAAGATCTTGAGGTTGCTGTGAGCTATGATGTAACAGCATTCTACAGAGGGCAATAAAATGAGACTCTGTCTTAAAAGGAATTATTTTGAAAATCATTGTCAGGCAGGCAATAAAAATGAATAACCAGGTGCCCCCAAAGATAATGTAACACGAATAAAATTTAGCAGAAATGGCAGACAATAGGAAAAGACCTATAGGACTTCAAATATTAGAAATATAAGATGCATATCCTGCTATTTTTCAAGGAGATAAGTAAAAATATTGAGAATTTCAGTGGATATTCAGAAACTAAAAATAGAATAATAAATAATTGTGTGCCAATGTATGCGTTTATTAACATCTTGGACTCACCTGAAGAAAGATATGTCAGGAAAAACTGCCTAGAATATAGTATGGAAAGCAAAAGGTTGTTAATACATGAGAAAGAATAAAGGACCAAAAATGTACAATGATAAGGTCTAAAATATGTATAACTGGAATACCAGGAAGGAGAAGCAGCATGATTTTAAGAGATAATGGGTAAATACATTTATAAACTGAAAAAAAAAATGTCATAGATTCCAGAACAGTTATAAACCTCAACAAGAATAAATAAAGAGAAATCCTTCCCTAGGTACATGGCGGTAAAGCTGATGAAAACCGAGAAAAGGGAAACTGCACAAGTAAGGAGGAGGGAAAATCACTTTCAAAAAAAAATTAGGCTGACATTTGATTTCTCAATACAAACAATAAAGCCACTGCTATGAAAAGAACATATTCAAAGTGTTGAAAGAAGTGCCAACAAAAACTTCTTTTAAATATGAAAGCGAACAAAATTTTTTTGGACAAAATCCAATACTTTTTCATAATAAAAGCACTCAAGAAAGTAGGAATAGAAGTGAACTTGTTCAACTTGACAAAAGGCATTTTTGCCAAACCAAACAGAAAACATAATACTCATACTGAAAAGATTGAATACTGAAAGATTGAATATATTCCCCATAAGATCAGAAACAAGACAAGAGTATCATTGGACCATTCCATTCAACACTGCATTCAACATCGTACTGAAGATTTTAGCCACAGCAATTAGGAAAAGAAAGAAGACAAAAAGAAAGAGCACCAAGAGTTAAATGAAGAACTAATATTGTCTCTATTTGTGGAGGACACAATTTTATGTAGAGAAAATCCCAAGGAATCCACTATACAGCGATAGCAACCCAAATAAACTATTAAATCTAATAAATGTGTTAGGCAAGGTTTCAGGAAGCAAGATCAATATATAAAAATCAATTTTATTTCTATAAAAACTAGGAATGAACAATCTGAAAATGAAATCAAGAAAACAGTTTCATCTACAGCGACAGTAAAAAGAACAAAATACCTAGGAATGCATTTTTTATTTTTATGCATTTATTTTGAGACAGAGCCTCAAGCTGTCACCCTGGATAGAGTGCTGTCGCATCACCGCTCACAGCAACCTCCAATTCCTGGGCTCAAGCGAGTCTCTTGCCTCCGCCTCCCAAGTAGCTGGGACTACAGGTGCCCGCCACAACGCCCAGCCATTTTTTTGGTTGCAGCCGTCATTGTTGTTTGGCGGGCCTGGGCTGGATTCGAACCCGCCAGCTCAGGTGTACGTGGCTGGCGCCTTAGCCTGCTGAGCCACAGGCGCCGAGCCTAGTATCTTTTTTTTTTTTGGCCGTGGCTGCGTTTGAACCTGCCACCTGCGGTATATGGGGCCGGTGCTCTACTCCTTGAGCCATAGGCGCTACCCATGATTCTAGCTTTCTTTTTTTTTGGAGGGGGCTGGGTTTGAACTCGCCACCTCCGGCATATGGGGCTGGCGCCCTACTCCATTGAGCCCCAGGCGCCGCCCCTCATCTAGCAATCTTTTCGTTCTTTTTTTTTTTTGCAGGGGGTGGGAGGCAACAGAGTCTCACTCTGTGCCCTGGATAGACAGCTTCACAGCAATCTCAAACTCTTGGGCTCAAGTGTGATCCTCTTGCCTTAGCCTTCCAAATACTCTAGCATCTTTTTTTTTTTTTTTTAAGAGACAGAATCTCACTTTGTCGCCCGCGGTAGAGTGCGGTGGCGTCACAGCTCACAGCAACCTCCAGCTCTTGGGCTTAAGCGATTCTCCTGCCTCAGCCTCCCAAGAAGCTGGGACTACAGGCACCCACCACAACGCCCAGCTATTTTTTTGTTGTAGTTTGGCCGGGGCCGGGTTCAAACCCTCCACCCTCGGTATATGGGGCTGGCGCTCTACTCACTGAGCCACAGGCGCCGCCCATAGTCTAGCATTCTTTTCATGTAAAGCTGGGCAGGTGAGTGCTAGAGGTCCTTGAACATCTTGGACTCTTTAAGAGCTTCTTAGAATGTTTGTGGTGCTCCTCTGGAATGTTTAGGAGATAACTCGGAAAAGTTCAGAAGACCCTTTCGAAAACATTGATAAGAATTTTAAATGACCACCACCCCACCCCACCCCCGCCCCAGTTCTGACCTGACCTTATGGGTCCTAGCTCCCTCTGGCCTTCAAAAGCCTGGCTGACCAGCCATCCATTATGCCCACAGCAATCGCACTGAATGGTGTGGAGGACGTCCGGACTGTGCTGGAACACTATGCCCTAGAGGATGACCCTCTGGCAGCCTTCAAGCAGCGTCAAAGCCTGCTGGAGCAGGTCGGTGCCCAGACCCCAGACAGAATTTTAGTTTTGAGGCTCCTGAAGGAGAATCCCAGGAGCAGCCTGTCTCCCTGCTCCCAGCTGGGCTGTTTTGACCTTGAGCAAACACTTCATCTTTATTACCTCAATGTCTATTTAACCAGGGGAAGGTAATGCAGCCTGTCTTGTAGAGCAGATTCTGGATCACATTCTTGAGGGTCGGGCTGGGAGCCTCTGAGTGCCCAGAGGAGTCCTTGGAGATTTGGGCTTGGGACTCTCCAGCATCCACACAGGGCTTATGGGACTCAGGGCTAGGCACTGGGGGCCCAGGGAGCAGGATGATGCAGTCTGGCGAAGAGGGCCATGAGGTTTGGATCGAGGGTCTCACACTAGCATCCAGATTCAGGTAATAGGGTCTGGGATAGGATACCCAGGTTCAGGGAGGGGCCCTTGGGATCAAGGAAAGGGGATTATAGAAGTTTGATGTCCAAGGTTCAGGGCCTAGCATTTGAGTATGGAGTCCCCCAAACATCTGAGCTTGAAATTCTGTGACCCAGAGCTGGCTCTTACCAGTGCCTGAGCTGGTGGTAAGGAGTCTAGGCTGGGCAGAAGTCCAAAGGAAAGGTGGTCCCTGGACTGAGGGCTGGGAACCTGCGGGTTTAGGAGGAGGCTTTGCCCTCCCCGGGCTGACCAGCCCTGTCCTACATCTGCCCCCAACCCCAGGAGGAACAACAGCGCCTGGCCGAGCTCTCCAAGTCCAACAAGCAGAATCTCTTCTTCAGCTCTCTCACCAGCCGCCTGTGGCCTCGCTCCAAACAGCCCTGACCTCTGGGCCTCCTCAAACTCAGTGCCTGGGTCCAGAGCCCCAGGACTCAGTGCTCCCAGACCAAGGCTTGGGCAGCTGCATGTCCAATAAATTGCATCCCAGATGCCATAACTGCTGTGTCCGGAGAATCTCCAGATGGGGGCATCGGGGAGATGTCTGCTGATCGCCTGCAGATAAAGAGTGGGTGCTTTGTTAGATCAGGGTTGGTTTTTAACCCTGGTCTGAGAATCTAAAAACCTGGGTCCCTATTCGGCTGTGTCCTCTTGTGTGATTTACAAACAGTCCACCTCTCTCTGACCCCAGATTCCCTGTTTTGGAGAAGAGAAGATGGCAACAGGGTTTTTTTTTTTGTTTGTTTGTTTTTTAGTGTGGTTTTTTTTTCTTTTTTTGAGACAAAGTCTTGCTCTGTTGCCCAGGCTAGAGTAACGTGGCATCAGCCTAGCTCACAGCAACCTCAAACTCGTAGGTTCAAGTGATCTCCTGCTTCAGCCTCCTGATTAGCTGAGACTACAGGCTCCCGCCACAATGCCTGGCTAGTTTTTCTGTTTTACTAGAGACGAGGTCTCGCTCTTGTTCAGGCTGGTCTCAAACTCTTGAGCTCAAGGGGTCCTCCTGCCTTGGCCTAGCAGAATGCTTGGATTATAGGCTGAGCAACCACACCTGGCTTTTGCTGGAACTTTCTGTGATGTTTGAGCCATGTTCTATACCTGCACCATCCACTACAAGCCAGTGGCTACTGAGCACTTGAAATACAGCTAATGTAACTGAGAAGCTGAATTGTAATTAATTTTAAAATTAATTTAAATAACCAGGTATCTCCCAGCACCTGAATTGACCGGCACCATTGTATCATATTTAAAAACCACACTAAGAGTGTAAGTTCCAGATTGTCTGAATTCAAATCCAGGTTCTACCACTTCCTCCCTGTCTTGTGATTCTGGCCAAATTACTTTACCTCTCAGTGCCTCAGTTTCTACATTTATAATATACTAGCTCCTATCTCACAGGCTAGGTTTGAGGGGTGAATGAGGCACTCCCATGTTGGCACTCAAATGTAAGTGATGTGAACCCCAGGCAGGCCACCTCTTTTTCAACATCCTCATCTCTAAAATGGGATGGGTGGCTTATGCCTATAATCACAGCAACTCAGGAAGCTGATGCGGGAGGGTCACTTAAAGCCAGGAGTTTGAGACCAGTTTGAGCAACATAGTGAGACACTATCTCTAAAAAACAGAAAAAAAAACTAGCCAAGTGTGGTGGCACTCACCTATATTCCCAGTTACTCAGTGGGCTGAGTCAGAAGGAGGATCGCTTGAGCATAGGCGTTCAAGGCTATGATAATGTCATTGCATTCTAATCTGGGCAACAGAGTGAGACCCCATCTCTAAAAATAAAAAATAAGGGCCAAGCGAGGTGGCTCATGCCTGTAATCCTAGCACTCTGGGAGGCTGAGGTGCCTGGATTGCCTGAGCTCACAGGTTTGAGACCAGCCTGAGCAAGAGTGTGACCTTGTCTCTAAAAAATAGTGCCACAGCACTGTACTGAAGGCAACAAAGTGAGACTCTATCTCTAAATAAATAAATAATAAATAACAAAATGGGTGATGATAGTGCTTTAGTAGAGCGGTTGTGAGTAGTAGATGAGATAATCCATACCAGGTTGTATATACATGTTGCTTGCAGTTACCAGGCCCTGCTGATTATTCACAAATTGAAATTTTTTTGAGCCACGCCAAGCTTGGTGGCTCATGCCTATAGTTCTAGGACTCTGGAAGGCTGAAGCACATGGATCATTTGAGCTCGGGCATTCGAGACCAGTCTGAGCAAGAGTGAGACCCTATCTCTACTAAAAATAGAAAAAATATCCAGGCATTGTGGTAGGTGCCTGTAGTCCCAGCTACTTGGGAGGCTGAGGCAGGAGGATCACTTGAGCCCAAGAGTTTGAGATTGCTGTGAGCTATTATGATGCCATGGCACTCAACCCCAGGGTAACAGTAAAACTCTTGGAGGGGGGGTGTGTGTGGAATATATATATAGAGAGAGAGAGCCAGTGTGACTTTCATTCACACTCCCACCACCTTTCAGTGTCCTAGTCTCTCTTACTCCAGCCAGCATCTAGTGCTAGGACCAGTTAAATATTGTTTAACCTTCCCTCGCCTGTGTTACAATTAAAATTCATGTGAACTGGTGGCTCCCGTAGCTCAGTGGGTAGGGCACCAGCCACATACACTGGAGCTGGCAGGTTTGAACCGGTCTTGAGCCTGCAAAAAAATGAGAAGTGCAACAACAAATGGGGCATTGTGGCAGGCGCCTGTAGTCCCAGCTACTTGGGAAGCTGAGGCAATAGTATCGCTTAAGCCCAGGAGTTTGAGGTTGCTGTGAACTGTGACACCACAGCACTACCCAGGGCGACATAGTAAGACTTGTCTCAAAAAAAAAGAAAAGAAATTCATGTGAACTGTGCAGGCCAGATTGAAACTCTGTACTCTATATATAGAGTTTTTAAAAGGCTCACAGGCGGCTCAGCGCCTTTGGCTCAAGTGGCTAAGGCGCCAACGACATACACCTGAGCTGGCAGGTTTGAATCCAGCCCCGCCAAACCGCAGTGAGGGCTGCAACCAAAAAACAGTGGGCGCCTGTAGTCCCCGCTACTTTGGAAGTGGAGGCAGGAGAATCGCTTGAGCCCAGGAGTTGGAGGTTGCTGTGAGCTGTGATACTACGGCACTCAACCCAGGGTGACAGCTTGAGTTTCTGTCTCAAAAAAAAAAAAAAAAAAGGCTCACAGGCATCCCCAAATAAGAATTAAAATTTGGGGCTAGGATCCATGGCTCATTAATGTAATCCCAGCACTTGGGAGGCTGAGGCAGGTGGTTTGCCTGATTTCACAGGTTCCAGACCAGCCTGAGCGAGAGCCAAGACCCTGTCTCTAAAATAGCTGGGCATTGTGGCCAGGCACCTATAGTCCCAGCTACTTGGGAGGCTGAGGCAAGAGAATTGCTTAAGCCCAGGAGTTTGAGGTTGCTGTGAGCTATGATATCACGGCACTCTACCAAGGGTGACCAGGTGATACTGTCTCAAAAAAAAAAAAGGGCGGCACCTGTGGTTCAAGGAGTAGGGTGCTGGCCCCATAGGCCGGAGCTGGTGGGTTCAGGGTTCAAACCCAGCCCTGGCCAAAAACTGCAAAAAAAAAATTAAAATTTGCACCACCACCTGTGGTCCCAGGGTATACCCCGTTTGTAACAGAGAGAGGGGATTTCCTGATGTCCTCAGCACTCGTAGCTGGAGGAAGTCTGCAGGATTGGGAGGCGGGTGCTCTGTGTTCTCTGCATGTAGCTTTGAGCATGGAGACTGTATCCCAACCAGAAAGAAAAGTAGAGACAACTTGTGTATTTGGAAATTCGGAGAATCCTCTAAGAACTCAAGTTAGGCCTCCCATTTGATCCTAAAATCCCATTACTAGGCGTCCACCTAGAAGAAAAAAAATACTTGTATCATAAGGACATTTGCACTAGACTGTTTATTTATTTATTTTTTTTGAGACAGAACCTCAAGCTGTCACCCTGGAGAGAGTGCTGTGACATCACAGCTCACAGCAACCTCCAATTTCTGGGCTCAAGCGAGTCTCCTGCCTCCGCCTCCCAAGTAGCTGGGACTACAGGCGCCCACCACAACGCCCGGCCATTTTTTGGTTGCAGCCGTCATTGT
>CAUYRH010084445.1:0-18032 GCA_963574655.1 Perodicticus potto
GAATGAACGAACCCAGACTAATCTCTCCTGCAGCTACTTATAGAACTGATTCTGTGCCGCTTTACACCACAGGTGTAGAGACTGCCAAGCACTAATGCTCGTGGTCTCATTTTAAGGAGAGCCAAATCCCTTCCCCATGCCCTTACCACCCAATGCCCTTATCACTTGTGATGCTATACAGGTGTTTCTCATAATTACAGAGCATTCAAAGCTTAACTTTATTTATTTTTTTTAGACAGAGCCTCAAGCTGTCACCCTGGGTAGAGTGCTGTGTCATCACAGCTCACAGCAACCTCCAATTCCTGGGCTCAAGCAGTCTCCTGCCTCTGCCTCTCAAGTAGCTGGGACTACAGGCGTCAGCCACAACACCCGGCCATTTTTTGGTTGCAGCCGTCATTGTTGTTTGGCGGGCTCGGGCTGGATTTGAACCCACCAGCTCAGGTGTATGTGGCTGGCGCCTTAGCCCGTTGAGCCACAGGCCCTGAGCCCAAAGCTTAACTTTCACTTCTTCTTTCCTTGAAGCTATATGGTTTCCTATACCCTATGGTAACAGGCGTGCAATGGATGATTCACTTTGTGGCAACAGATCTAGTTCCTTGGTTAACCACTATGGTTTCTTCAGCTTCTGCCTTTCTGGAGGTTTTTGTATTACATTGTTGTTCAGGGCTACCAATGAAAGGAAGTTAGTATCCCTGCTAGCGGATCTCTACTGAAGAACTTATCACCTTCCTAGATTTTCTACTACTATTGATTATTGAGTACTCAGATTCTTTGAGACATTTTCTCCTCCTTCTGAGACAAAATTCTTTTTTCTTTTTTTTTGAGACAGAGTCTCAAGCTGTCACCCTGGGTAGAGTGCGGTGGCGTCACAGCTTACAGCAAACTCAAACCCTTGGGCTTAAGTGATTCTCTTGCCTCAGCCTCCCAAGTAGCTGGGACCACAGGCACCTGCCACAATGCCTGGCTATTTCTTTTTTGGTTATAGTTGTCATTGTTGTTTGGTGGACCCAGGCTGGATTTGAACCTGCCAGCTCTGGTGTATGTGGCTGGTGCCCTAGCCGCTGACCTACAGGCACCGAGCCTGAGGCAAAATTCTACACATTAATATGTCTTATGCCATCTGCTGTTGCACCTATCATTAATTAAAATAATATATTTATTTGTATAATTTGTTTATTTCTATGTTTTCTACTAGAGGCTGTGAGTTCCATGGTGAAAGAATCAAAGTTCTTTTCTAAGATTAGAAACAAGAAAACGGGGTCAGACCTGTAATCCTAGCACTCTGGGAGTCTTAGGCAGTGGATTGTTTGAGCTCAGGAGTTTGAGACCAGCCTGACCAAGAGCAAGACCCTGTCTCTAAAAAAAAAAATACCCAGGCATTGTGGCAGGCACTTATAGTCCCAGCTACTCAGGAGTCTAAGGCAGGAGGAGTGCTTGAACCCAAAAGTTTGATGTTGCTGTGAGCTATGATGCCGTGGCACTCTATCCAGGATGACAGAGTGAGACTCTGTCTCAAAAAAAGAGGAAAAGAAACAAGAAAAAGATCCCAGGATCCCAGTTTCTAACACTGCTATCAAACATCATGTTGGAGGTCCTTGTTGGAGATTTTAGGTAGAAAAAGAGGATTTAAAAGCATCAATGTTGGAAAGGAAGAAGTAATATTATCTCTGTTCACAGATAACACAATCTTACATAGAGAAAATACTACATATCCTTCCCTGCAAATAAAAACACCTGTTAGAACTTAAAAATGGATTCAGCAAAAGTTACAGGGGATAAAATCAAGACATAGAACTCTGTTGTGTTTCTATACGGTATCAAAGGTTGGTCACATAGGTGACTCTAACCAGTGTCACAAGGGCAGGTACATAGACATTGAGTAGACATTTTACTTTTTCACTAAGTGGATGAATAATACCATCACCGAATTTTACTGCTCTTCTTTAACATATCTTTTTTTTTTTTTAAAGACAGAGTCTTACTCTGTTGTCTTGGGGTAGAGTGCTGTGGCATCATCAAAGCTCACAGCAACCTCAAACTCTGGGGCTCAGGCGATCCTCTTGCCTCAGGTTCTGAGTAGCTGGGACGACAGGTGCCCACCACAATGCCCAGCTACTTTTTAGAGACAGGGTCTTGCTCTGGCTCAGGCTAGTCTTGAACTTCTGAGTTCAGGTCATCTACCCACCTCGGCCTTTCAGAGTGCTGGGATTACAGGCATGACACCAGTGGAATTTAAAGTTCTAGAATCAACGGCTTTGTTCAGTGAGGTTCTCAGCAAATAGCTATTGACTTAATTAACCAACTAATTAAAGGAGGAAAGGATTTTCTACATATTTATAGTTAGGGAATTTGTAAAATGCCTTCAGCAGAAATGTCTAATATGAAAATATTACTGAATAAGATATGATTTGAAAACCTTCATGAATAATAAAGGTTATAAAGTTATAATGTTTGTTACAAATCAACAGGGAACATCAATTATTCTCCTTTTTTTTTTCTTTTAGGAGAAAGAGTCTCTCATGTCACCCATGCTAGAGTGCAGTGACATGATCATAGTTCACTGAAGCCTCCAACTCCTAGGCTCAAGTGATCCTCCTGCGTTGGCCTCCCAAGGTGCTGGGACTACAGGCATGAGTCACCATGCTCAGCCTGTCTTCCTTAATGTCCCTATAACACAGAGTTGTCTTCTTTAATCTCTGTTATTCAATATTCCTTTAGAGTTGCTAACTATTGCAATAAAGTAATATGCAGGAGAAACTTAGCCCTAATCTTTAGCATAAAACTTGCTTCCTGCTTGAGAAACCTAGAGAATCATGAGAATGGCATTTGAGCTGTGTATGTGAGGTGTGGCAATAATAATCATGGCAAAGATTCTCTAGATTCCAGAGGTCTCTTCATGCTGAAGGTAGAGGTTTTGTTCAAGGTCTGCAGTTTCGTAAAAACAAAGGTGAAGGATGGTGCCTATGTACAGTGGGTAGGGTACCAGCTATATACACTAAGGCTGGTGGGTTCAAACCCAGCTGGGCCAGCTAAACAACAATGACAACTGCAACAACAAAAAATGGCCGGACGTTGTGGTGGGCACCTATAGTCCCAGCTACTTAGGAGGCTGAGGCAAGAAAATCGCTTAACCCCAAGAGTTTGAGATTGCTGTGAGCAGTGATGCCATGGCACTCTACCCAAGGCAACAGCTTGAGACTCTGTCTCAAAAATAAATAAATAGGGCGGTGCCTGTGGCTCATCCAGTAGGGCACCGGCCCCATATACCGAAGGTGGTGCATTCAAACCTGGCCTGGGCCGAGCTGCAAAACAAAAAAATAGCCGGGCATTGTGGTGGGCGCCTGTAGTCCCAGCTACTCGGGAGGCTGAGGCAAAAGAATCACCTAAGCCCAGGAGCTGGAGGTTGCTGTGAACTGTGACGCCACGGCACTCTACCGAGGGTGATAAAGTGAGACTCTGTCTCTACAACAAAATAAAAAATAATAAACAAATAAATAAATAAAACAAAGACAAAAGTGAAGACATTCTATCTGACCTTCTCCACATCCTCCCTAATCAGTGCTAATGTCAGACAAGCAGCTTTTGTCTTCTTCCTGTTTAATGATAATAAATATGGCCCAAGGTTTACTCATCACAGAGTTCCTCAGTCCCCTGCACAGACGCTCTGTCAAGCCTCTTCATTCCTCATGTGAAGACCTCCTCATCTAGTGACTCCAAACCCCTTCATCTGGTGACCCCAAAAGCCTTCAGTAATATACAAAAATGAGTTAGGAACACCGGAAGAAAAAATATTATTATTTTCAGATAGTGTCTTTATAGATCCAGAAAACCCAAGTATTTAACCTAAAAAAAAAAAAGTAGAATAGTACTTAGCATTTTGACTGAATACAAATTAAATGCACGTAAATCAATAGATACTATTATACTAGCAATAACCAGGGAAATGCAGAGGAAAACAAGTAGAGTCTTGCACAAGACTTAAGTTTAACAAGAAATACATAAGATTTATAGTGAAGAGTCCATAAAGCGATACTAAGAGATGTAAAACTAGTCCTAATAAATAAAGAATAGATAAACCTATGGTATGGTAAGTATTAAAATATTAAAATGTTCATCCTTTTCTTTTTTTGCAGTTTTTGGCGGGGGCTGGGTTTGAACCTGCCACTTCTGGTGTATGGGGCCAGTGCCCTACCTGTTTGAGCCACAGGCGCCACCCCAAAATGTTCTCTCTTTTCAAAGTCAAACAATACTTATGAAAAAATTCATTTGAATTCCCATTTTTAAATTTTGATGGTTTTTAGGAGAAGGCTTTACGAAATTATTTTGGAGGTCTTATGAACGTTGAATGCACAAATATTATAAACTAAAGCTTGATATAGTGTAATAGAGAAAGATTTTTTTGCCTATTATTTAAAGTAAAGCCATTGCAAATAAAATGACACTATCCAGAAAAATTATACATAAATTAGTGAAACAGAATAGAGCAATAACCAAATAAAACTAGATTTGGAAAATTGATAAAAAGATAACATAATACATTAATAGAAAAGGGATGAAAGTAGTCAACCAGTGATTTCCATTCAAAAGGAGTTTATTAACAAGAAAATTAATTTAGACTCAGCATCACAGCTTATACAAAAATAAAGTTACATGTGAACAAAATGATTAAAATGAAAGGAAAATTATAAAACTATTCATATACTTTAAGAGGGAAGTGGCTTCCTTAAATAAGTGAAAGCCAAAAATTGGAAAGAAAATATAGGGTAGTGGAGAAAGATAATGATGCATAAAAACACAAAAGTATTTGTGTTTGAAAAAATGTGAGGAAAATATATATCAGACAAAAGGCTATTATCCTCCATATACAAAGAGCATTTATAAATTAATAAAAAAAGAACCAAACAACCCAAAACAATTATTCTAAGTGGTATGTGATAATTTACAGAGGAAGAAATCTATAACATCAAAAAACATATAAAAGTAATGAAGAATAAGAGGGAACCTTCATCCAAGCTTGTAAATTTCTTCTAATCTTAGTTCTTGTTTATGCTTTATGGGACACAAGAAAGCAAAGGGATAGTGATTATCATATTTTATTTCTGAGATAGGCACCAAAAAATTGCCTAGCGTAAGGTAAAGTACATAATGAAAGGCAAAAGGAATTGTCAAGTATCTAGGAATAGATGAAAGAATATTTCTTCTTAAAGAAAGAAGGGACTACTGCTTGGCACCTATAGCTTAGTGGGTAGGGCACCAGCCACACACACCAGGGCTGACGAGTTTAAAGCTGGCCTGGGCCTGCTAAACAACAATGACAACTATGACAAAAAAAATAGCCGGGTGTTGTGGCGGGTGCCGGTAGTCCCAGCTATTTGGGAGGCCGAGGCAAGACAATTGCTTAAGCCCAAGAGTTTGAGGTTGCTGTGAGCTATGATGCCACAGCACTCTACCAAGGGTGACATAGTGAGACTCTGTCTCAAAGAAAAAAGAAAGAATTGACTAGTGGGAACAGTTCAATTACAACTTGCAGCGTGGGTCTCATCAGCTTAAAATGAAACTTGGCATCACCAATGCTGGTGTTGGTGGCACAAAGAATATTGTACAAAGAAAGCCAAGAACCAAGTTGGGGGTAGAAAATTATTCATAGGAGGCAGAGATCTGCATGTGGAGAAGCTTTTGAGAGCCTTAATCCATGTATTTCACATATATTTTCCTTTTTCTATTTGCCTTCCAAAAAATTTATGTCCGAAAATGTTTCAAGCAGTTCTGTTAAGTGATGAAACCCTTGCTTCTTAGTTTAGAGGTATAAAGCAATGGTGTACCTTTCAGTGATCTTTTAATGTTAATGAAATATAAGATAATTTCCCTCATGGACTCATTATAAAATTCATTAATAATTATCCCTTCAAATTACCCCTCACCAGTTCCTTAGATGTACCTGATGTTTCATCAAAGAAAATAATGATAATTTTATATTACCATTATTATATTTCCTTTGTATTTTCCCTAATTGAACTCGAATATGTCTTTTTTTTTGGTAGAGACAGAGTCTCACTTTTTTGCCCTCTGTAGAGTTCCGTGGCGTCACACAGCTTACAGCAACCTCCAACTCCTGGGCCTAGGCAATTCTCTTGCCTCAGCCTCCCGGGTAGCTGGGACTACAGGTGCCTGCCACAACGCCCCAGCTATTTTTCTGTTTTGGAATTCGGTCAAGGCCGGGTTTGAACCTGCCACCTTCAGTATATGGGGCTGGCGCCCTACTTGATGAGCCACAGGCGCCGCCCTCAAATATGTCTTTTTAGCAATCAGTTTTAGATCAGCTGATAGGCTGGGTTCACTAGGATCCCCATGGATTGGTCTTCTCAGGCTCTGAGGCAGGGAGGAGATACCCCATGCACCCAAAGACCACCCCACAACTCTTCGCTGGGTACAAGGAGCTGCAAATGAAGTCTGGAAGAGTAGAACTATCTCCAAGGCTGTTGTATAGTCCAGATAAACACAAATCAGCAACTCGTCTCTATGTTGCGTCAGTAAGCAAAGGATGGCAAGTTAGACCAATCCTTTGTCCTTTCCCGATGAGTCATTCTACGTCCTTTCCACATCACTGGGATGTTTGAACTGTTCCAGGCTCTTCTCTGATTGGCACTCCCCTTTCTTTCAAAGGATGTCCCTGGGGAATTGATGTGGCGTGATGCACGCCTACTGATGAAGTTTCCGGCTCTCCTTCCATTCCTTCCCTAGAGCCTCTGCAGGAATGACTGTGTCTGCAGCCTGCATCGTGGGTAAGGAGGATTCCAAGGACAAACTTCATCTTATCAGCAGTACGGCTCCCAGACCTCGACCTGACTGCTTCCGCCTTGTCTCTAACATCATTCCAGCTTCTTTCTCGTTCCTAATCACCTCACAAGGTGATAAGCAGGCTGCCTGGGGCCTGCCTGGACGAGCCTGTCAGCCTGTGTTGGCAGAGCCCTGAATGATAATAACCCCCACCCTCAAACCACCCAGACCTGCACTTTTCCCGGACTCCTCACATTATTAACCTTTCTTCCTTCCCACAGTTCTTGCTTGCTTCCTAATTGGCTCCCTAACCGAGAGGTCAGAGGGAAACAAAGGTAAGGGAAGGAATGAGGAGAGAGGAGGTGCCTTCGGGAACAAAGACTGGGAACTGAGTTTCTGTAACTTGGACGCTCACCAGCAGTATCTGCCCCAGACGCTCCTGTCGGCTCAGGATTGTGGCTGTGCCAGCCAGCGCCCAGGTGTGGGGACCAAGTCTACAATCCCTTGGAGCAGTGCTGTGACGATGACACTGTCCTGCGCCTGAACCGGACTAAACTCTGTGGACCCAGCTGCCCCTTCTGGCCCTGCTTTGAGCTCTGCTGCCCGGAGTCCTTTGGGCCCCACAGGCAGTTTCTTGTGAAGTTGAAGGTTCTGGGTGTGAAGTCCCAGTGCTCCTCTGCCCCCATCTCTCGCACCTGTCAGCTAAAGGAAGGAAGGAGGGACGAGCATCACTGAAAGGTCGGTGGCATGTACCCAGAGGCGGGACTGGGAGGGGAAAGGGAAGAGGTTCAGGCTAGGTTCAACGAAAGCGCAAGGAAACCTGTCTGGGCAGAGTCAAAGATGGCGTCTTCACCGAGCCTGGTTTGGATTGTTTTTATACTGGGCCACGGGGAATGGAAAAAATCTACTACTGGCCTGGGAATTCCGATGGGCTAGGGGTCTTGTGGTGCAAGTTATTGAGGAGGGGCCAACTGGGTCCTCTGTGGGTTTTGTTCCAGGAGGGGAGGTGGAGGGTTGGTGTGGGGCTGAGTTCAGCCTACCAACATTCTCAACTCTTGTGATGGGGTTGATGGTCAGTCAGCCTTGAGTTTCCCCAGTGCTTTTAATCTAAGGGAGGGGTGAAGATGAGACAGTTGACCTGGCTTGGCAAAAAGGAATTCCTATTTGGGGTGTAGGGACCAGTGAGAGTGGGGGGAAGAGATGAGAAAAAGAGAGAGGAGAGGAGGGAGTGAGAGAAGGGAAGATGGGGGGGGCGGGGTAGGAGCAGAGAACATCAGAGCATCCACAGCGGCATGGCATCCGAAAGAAAGAATGTAAGCTCTGAGGTTTAGTGGGTAGCTGAATTTAAGGGGGAAAAATACAAAAGAGTAACTGCAGCCGAATTCACAAGGTATTGTGAATGTGAATGCTGTATCCATTTTTCCTCAGGCACGGTTGAAAACAGACATTTTTCTAGCTGTGTTCAATCCTTTGGCATGATTCTTCATCTATCCTGGACATGGAAGAATCCATGAGGCTTAATAATACTTGATTATTATAGTACTTAATAATACTTGAGGCTTAAAGGAACAAATTCTGTTTTATTTCCTTTTTCATCTTGGTACTTACATATGCTATACTAATGAGGAAAGGAAAAAAATTCTAAAAGACAAAGGAGCTGGGGAAATGTAAAGAGAATTTACATATCTTTTTTGTTTGTTTTTGAGGCAGAGTCTCTGTTGCCCTGGGTTCACAGCTCGCAGCAACCTCAAACTCGTGGGTTCAAGCAATCCCCTTACCTCAACCTCCCAAGCAGCTGGGATTACAGGTACCCACCACAATGCTGGGCTAATTTTTCCTATTTTGAGCAGAGACAGGGACTTGCTCTTGCTCAGGCTGGTCTCGAACCTGTGAGCTCAGGCAGTCCACCTGCTTTGGCCTCGCAGAGTGCTGCTGAGATTACAGGTGTGAGCCACTGTGCCTGGTGTTCACATTTCCTTTTGGTGGGGTGAGTTCCTGCATGGTCTATGGGAAGAGAAATCCACAGGGGTGGAGAGGGGTGCTGGCAAGGGAAAGAAAACAGGCAGAGAGATTTTATGCCTTAAAGAAAAACTATGTATCAATCTTTCTATTATTTCACTATAAAAACTGACTACACTTACATTCTCTGTTGTAAGATTAAATTATTTGAAATGAGCTAAAAAAAAACCCAAAAAAACCTGGGGATTATGGATGGAGGTTTCTACTGAAACTTCCTATGGAAATTACATGACCTGACTATGGGAGGAGCGATATCCCTGCCTATCAGCGCTTACTTGGATCATTACGGGGGAGGGATTGAAAGCAGACAGTTTTGAAAGCTAGTTTAGGTAAGAAGGGTGTTTCACTGGAGAGAAATTGGTAGGAACAAAGAAATTACCGGGCTGGGCCCTATGCCTCACGCCTGTAATCCTAGCACTCTGGGAGGCCAAGGCGAGTGGATTGTTTGAGCTCATGAGTTCAAGAGCAGTCCGGTCAGCAAAAGCAAGACCCTGTCTCTACTAAAAAAGTAGAAAAACTGAGGCAAGAGGATCGCTTGAGCTCCAGTTGGAGGTTGCTGTGAGCTATGATGCTACGGTATTCTACCCAGGGTGACAGCTTGAGATTCTGTCTCAAAAAAAAGAAAATGCAGCACCTCTGGCTCAGTAAGTAGGGCGTCAGCCCCATATACCAAGGATGAGGGGTTTGAACCCAGCCCCGGCCAAACTGCAACAAAAAAATAGCTGGGCACTGTGGCGGGCACCTGTAGTCCCAGCTACTTGGAAGCTGAGGCATGAGAATCGCTTAAGCCCAAGAGTTTGAGGTTGCTGTGAGCTGTAACGCCACTGCACTCTACTGAGGGTGACATAGTGAGACTCTCTCTAAAAATAAAAAATAAAAAACAAACAACAGTCATTTTCCACATGAGTAAAAGGGGGCAGATCTGGCATGGGAGTTCGGTACAAGTATAACAGGACAGGAAGAGTAAGATGTCTTCTACCACAGTGTATGAAAGCTCACAGTTTTGAAGCTACTGTAGAGTGAGTTGGAGTTTGGTGTCCCTGCTGGCCTGGGCTTCCCACAAGTTCGCCTTGGGTGGAAGCAGGACATCTAGAAGGTCTGTGGGTCAAGTCTAGAGTGAAGACTCTAGGACAGGATCTGTAGAAGCTCAGTTATAGTGATGAAAAAGCAGTAAGAATTAAAAGGCATTTTTCCTAGATTGATGCAGGCCCAGTCTGTCCTGGGAGAGTTTGAATAAACTTTAGTCTCTAGGCTGTAAGTGTTGTGGTCTCTTTAAGAAGGTATAAAGTGGGTTTGTAGGGACCAGGTGGGGTTGGGGGAATTGAAAAGAAAGACAAGGGAACTAAACATGTACTAATTTCATCCCTTGAAATAGGCCCTTGGAACTTTGCAGGCCTGTCTCTTTTGCTGTAGTCCCTAGGCCTAGAGAGGTAAATAAGACCAGACCAAATAGGATTTAACAGTTTTCAATTCTGAGATATCAGATAAATTTTGTTATTCATGGGCAGAGCACAGCGGCTCACGCCTATAACGGTAGCACTCTAGAAGGCTAAGACATGTGGATTGCTTGAGCTGCAGAGTTCGAGACCAACCTGAGCAAGAGAAAGACTTTGCCCGTCTCTGCTAAAAACAGAAAAAAAAAAACTAGCCAGGCATTGTGGCAGGAGCCTGTAGTCCCAGCTACTCATGAAGCTGAGGCAAGAGGGTTAATTGAGCCCGAGAGTTCGAGGTTGCTGTGAGCTATGATGCCAGAGCACTCAGTCCCAGGACAACCAAGTCAGACTCTGTCTCAAGAAAAAAAAAAAAGAAAACAAAAGAAAAGAAAACCTGAATGAGTATAGCCCAATTAAAGCTCAATATCTTAAAAAATAAATAAAATGTTTCATATAATAAGAAAAAAGTAATAAAAATAAAGCTCACAATTTTTTTTTAATTTTTATTAAATCATAATTGTGTACATTGGTGCAATGAGCTGACTTTGTATACAATCTGAAATATTTTCATTAAACTATTTAACATAGCCTTCATGGCCTTTTAATCACTATATGAAGACATTTATATTCTACATTTAGTAATTTTCACTTGAAAGCTCACAATTTTAAAGCTTCTTTTTAGAATCCTTGTCTACTTTGCCTCCAACCAATTGAGTTAGATGTATGTAAAGAATCACTTGCATTTGTGCCAAACCAGCATGTAAAAATTTTACTAGATATTATAATTGCCTAATTTAATATGACATAAACAAATTAGAAGGCAAAAAGATTAATTGCCACTAATTAATTGCCACTAAAACTAAACATTAGAAGTAAGCAAGGTGACAGATATGTTCATTAGCTTGATTGCATCATTCTGCATTCTCCAAATAAATCAAAGGATCACGTTGAACCGCATAAGGATACATAATTATGATTTTTCAATTAAGAATAATACTTAGTTCTTTTAACCAAAGTGAATGCTTTGGAAAGATTTAATGGATGTGACTCAATAAAAGGAATTTATCTAGTTAGGTATAGTGAAAACAATATAAATGTTTGAGAAAAAATTGCTAAAATCTAGAATTTTACAATCAGATTGTTTCATAAAAGTCCTTAAACTCATGGCACTTCTTACAAAAACCCGCTAGATCCAGTGGACAACAAATGGTTAATGGTGTTTTTGACAGAATGGCCATAGAAGCTCTTTTCTTATTTTCTTTTCTTTTTTTTTTTTTTAAGAAGCCCTTTTCTGTAGGCGTTTACTCATAGAAAAAAAAGCCTTTGATGTGTGTTAAAAGATTGGGAAGTGAAAACAACAAAAATAAAATTAAGAAAGCAGTCCCACTTACCATATCAACAAAAAGAATAATAGACCCATCATTAGTCACTAAGCTGAGAGAAGAGGGTCCCCACAGGCAGACAGCAGAGCAGGGACGCTGTTGGTCAGGTAGCCTCCTGCAGCAGCCTGAGAGGGGCAGAATTAGAGAAATCACTGAATTTGATGACCTCCAGTTCTACACATGTTGTTGCAAATAACAGAAATTTCATGCTTTTTTTGTGTATACGCACACTGCATTTTCTTTATAGGAAGAATACTTTTTTTTTTTTTTTTTTGGTTTTTGGTGGTGCATTTTCTTTATACATTAACCCATCGATGGCCACTTAGGTTGATTACACAACTAGGATTAGTAACAGCAATAGGTCACCTCAGCAATGCAAATACAACTTCTACCTCGGAAGAAACAGAAACAGAGAGAATAAAAATGTTTCCTTCTAGTTGAATCATGTTTATCATTTAAGGTTTTATACTTGGCACTTCAAAGAAATATATAGAACAAAGCTCCTTATTTATAAAATCAGCCGGGTGTTGTGGCGGGTGCCTGTAGACTCAGCAGCTACTTGGGAGCCTAAGGCAGGAGTGTTGCTTTAGCCCAGGAGTTTGAGGTGAGCTATGATGATGCCATGGTACTCAGGGCTCAGAGTGAGACTGTCTGATATAAATAAACAAATAAATAATAATTTTTTTAAATCTACTTTTACAGACTTCCTAAGTAAACAGCAAGAGAAAGAGCTACAGCCTCAACAATATCTCCAAACCAGAGTCACAACTTCTGAGATAATCTCATCTTCAAGGAAAGGCAAGGGTGACTGGGAACAGGGAGCCAGCGTTTGGACTTTGACATCCTTGCAGGGTTTTTTGTTACCTACCTGCTATGTAGGAATGGGAGGTTAAAGGGGCTACAGGGAGGTGGGAGAGAATTATCACCTTCTGCACAAGTTAGAAAGGGCCCTAAAGTGAAACAAGGAATTTTGGGTGGGTGTGACCTAGTCAACCAAGTATGTGCTGTTCCTATGAAAGGTAACTTCTAGCCTGTGACCCGTGACCTCTAGCTTGTGAATGATCCCCCCATAAAACAAAGATAAGGATCCCTGTCCCAGAACAATGTGCACCATGGTTGCCACGAACTTCAGGAGACTAACAGACCCCATACCATAAAGTAACGGTTACTAATTATTGATACAGAGTAAAGACAATTGGTTTTATGTGACAGCTGAGGTAATCCATAACCAATGAAACCAGACATGAAGGCCTGAGGGGAACCAGTAGGAATCCTTATAAATGAATATAGGAGGAATTGGGGTGAAAGTACTTATACTTGGCATCTCCTCTCACCAGGGAGAACCTTTTCTACTCTCTGGAAAAAGTCTATGCTTATCTCTGCTTTCCTTTAAATACAATGTACTCTTTCTCTTCAGTTTAAATAAAAATTTTACTTCTGTTCTGCCACATTGGAGTCCCAGATGCCTCATTTTCTATTACTCCAGTTTCTGGCTCTCCCTTTGACTCAGCCAAACTTGCTGGATCTGCTGGGTGAACCAAGCCAGGTTCATTGAACGGCTCAGAGGTGAACTCTCACCTCTAACAATACCCCATCATTATACAACCCCCTTAGAAAGCCTCAATAGTTGGTTTTTGAGGCAAGCACATTCTTCCCTTTCCACCTCCATGCTGGTCCTTCCCCCTTTTTCTTTCTATCCTGATCTTTATCTGGAGAAAGTTTTTCTCAAAACCTGCAGGCACTAGTTCTCCACTCTAACAATTATAGCATAAAATAGGAAAAAGTGCGTGGAAGAGTGTGGGAAGGGCAGCTGCACATTACCCACATTAGTTCCTCACCCAAACCCAGGGAACACGATACAAACAAAGACTCTTCTGCTTGGGAGAAAGAGACGGAAGTAAGCAGAGGATTTTGTCCATGGACCCTAATACTATTCCTGCCATAGTAAAACCCAGCACCAGGCAGTCCCTCACAACCCATGAATCCAAGCCAGTACCCAAGGACTACACTTCCAGACCTGCCCTAGAGCCAGGTGGGAACCTATGGCCCCTGTGAGGTGGACTTGATCACCAGTTTGCCTCACTGCCAGCTAACTACAGTGGCCACGGGCTCCAGACAAATCTTGGTGGCAAGTAGGTTTCATTAGCCACAGAGATTCCAGAGTAGCCATGAGATTCCAGCCTGGCCTTGTGCTTGCCATGGCATTCCAGGCTTGGGGTGCCCTCTAGTGCCATGATGGTCACTTTGCTCCCAGGCTCAGAGATCAAACCTGTCTGCCCAGAATCTCTGTGACAGGCTGACAAAGCCAGTCTACAAAGACTGGAATGAGTTCCCACTTCTTCAAATGGGTATAGACACTGACATGCGGCCACAAGGGTCAAGACAATCAGGGAAATATGACATCAGCCGGTGACTAAAGAGATGGATAAATATGAACTGCCCAGCTACAAATTGGGTTTTTTTTTTGGTGGGGGGGGGTTAATTTTTATTTCAAAAGCTTGGATAGCTTCAATATCCAGGTCATGGTAATCAGGACACGTGTAAAATACCTTACAATACATTCGATTCCCAAAAGGTACCAAAAAGTACAGTAAAATTAACACTTCCATTATAGGAAATGTATGACACCAATAATATAAAATTAAAAGGTGACACTGGTCCGGCTACAAATTTTTTAAGTAAGTTCAGCAGACATCAAGAAAATACAGAGAAATGATTCAAGGAAATGAGAAAAATAATAAGTGGCCAGAATGAGAAATTCAACAGAAATACTGAACTATTTTTTTTTTTTTTTGAAAATCAAGCACAAATTCTGGAGCTAAAAAGTACAACAAACACAATTTTAAATGCAATAGGAAGCATAAACAATAGATCTGGTCAGGAAAAAGTATCTGTAAACTTACAGTTTATTTGAAAATACACAGTCAGAGGAGAAAAAGGGAAAAAAACAAAGAAGAATGAAGAAAGCACATGGAATTTATGAGACAGCATTAGCGTCCCTCCCTCCTGTTCGCTCCCTCTCGTCCTCTCCTTCACCCTCTCCCTTCCTTCCTTCCTCCTCCCCTCCTAATCTATCTCCTCATCCTCTCTCCAAGACAGGCATCCTGCAGAGGTTCTTTCTTCACAATAAAAGCTAAGCAGACTGAAAGGCAATGTAAATCCTTTTCTTTTAAAACTGCCTTCCACAATCTGTTTTATAGCCTCAAAACATTCCTGGACAGACAGCAGGGGATCTAGCTATAGACCTCGGTTCCTGCCCCAGGGGCAGAATCCACGACAAGACCACAGTCGTCAATAACAAGCCTGTATCCGGGGAAACGCAGCAGAGACAACTCCTAGACTTTGACGTCCTGTAGTTTCTGTTATCCGCCTGCTGCCAAGAAGACAGAGAGAAAGAAGCGGGTGCAGCAGTTTCACCCTATTAATTTGGCTATAGCCATAAAACTTCTTCACCCCCTTTACAACTTCTAAATGAAAAACCAGAGTACCTGATTCTCCAGGCCAAAAAGAGAGAGTCTCTCTCTTTCACTGCGTTGGCCCTTTTCTGTCTGAAGAACTAAAATTAACTTTTTCTCCTTTCTATCCTCATCTTGTGAGGAGTTTCCTCAGGCTTCAGCATGTGTTGACCAGCCAGCTCCCAGTATGTGGCTGAAGCAGGGCATGTTGACTGTGTTAAAACTTACCTTTGCTTCCCACAGGGCAGTGAATCTCTCTTCAGCCAGCTGTTACAAATCCAGGAAAGATCCCTCCCACCTTTGCTGCCACACATATGGTCAGGATGATGGTGTAGAGTTCCTTTTACCTTGGTTTGAGGGGACCAGGTTCTGATCCTTGACCTAGACTTGATTCCCTTAATCCCCCAGAGAGAAAGGATGTACAGACACAGAAGACTAAATAGAAGACAGTTAATTTCCCAAGTGGAGATCTTCCTTGCTACTCCCCCTAGGGCTTCTAACTGTCTGTTCAATTTATTCTCTCCCAGTTCTTTTAGGCATCCCTGCTAAATTGTAGAGGATTGATGGAGGCCTGTTTGAACAAGAACATTGGCAAGGCCTGTATCCAGTTAAGCTTTGCTTCCTGTCAGAAGTTTATCAATTCCTGCTCTTATGGCCCTGTTCATGCCCTGTACCCTGCCCGAACTTTGAGGCCTATATGTCATATATAGTTCCAGGTGATATTCAAGTCTTTAGCTATCATTTGCACTATTTCTGTTATGAAACCTAGCCCATTGTCAAATTTAAATCAGAGTGGCAACCTAAACCATGGGGTGATTTCTTTGGGCAACACTTTTACTACTTCAGGAGCCTTCTTCATCCTGGTGGGGAAGACTTCCACTTATTCCAACTATGTGCAGACCAGAACTAGTAAGCACCAGTTTCTTCTACATCTTGAAAACTTAGTATAGTCCATTTGCATGTCTTTAAAAGGGCTTCCCTGTAGGACTGAATTTCAGGCAGCAGGGATGGTGTCTGTGTAGCATTTTGTTGGTTGCATGCCACAGAATGCTGGCTGACTTTCTTGGCAAGGGTGGTCAAAAGAGGAATGTAAAAATACCTCCCTAGAAGCCTCTTAATTTTCTTTTGCCTCTGTCCTAAGTGCATGGCCTCACGCATACAACCTCTATGACCAACCTCGGATTTTTACACAGTAAGCTTTGCTATTCAGTGAGACCTGAGTTGGTCAACCAATGATAGCCCTTAGTGTTCATAAGTTTTGTTCCAAAGTCAACTTACTAGCTTATTGCACCAGCATGGCAGTGGCTGCAAGTGTTCTTAGGCATGAGGGCCATCCTTTTAAGACCCCATCAAGTTGCTTAGAGAGATAAGCAACTGGTCTTGCCTGGGATGCTACATTCTGGGTAAGCACTCACCCAGCTGTTCTTTTTTTTTTTTTTTTTTTCTGATAAGTACAGTTCAAAAGGGCTTGGATAGACCAGGGAGGCCTAGCACCAGAGCCTGTTTCCAATTTTCCCTTTAGCTTCTTGAAGGCTTTTAGCTGGCCAGATTTCTACTCAATCAGCCTACTCTCTCCCCCCTTAGTAACTTCATACAATAGTTTGGCTAGCTGTATGCTTTACACAGTCTTTCACAGAAATTCTCAGGGCTTTCATCTGGCTTCTGCCATAACCTCAGCTACCATGCATATGTTTGTGGCTTTCTGTCTCCCTTACACTGACAGGGATGCAGTCGAGGTTAGGTTCAGCATAAGAGAATGAAAGCATTTAGCAGTCACCTACAAATATCTTCAAGTTTTGGATTTCAAGGCTAAGGTTCACACAATGAGAACATTAGTATTCCTACTTACAGACTTAGCACAGTTCTTAAGATAATACCTAGCTTTAGAAGTCCCTACAGAACTGATCCAAAGTTCTAGCAATTCAAGCGAATATTCCTGAGAATCAGTTGGGTATGGGGCCATTTATGAGGCTATGTTACAACCACATCATTTATGGGGAAATTCTCATTCAGGTTCCAGTTTTCCTGAGGTATTATATAGACATAGTAGATAATGTTTAATAGTGTACAAGTTTTTCCAGTTCTGAACTGGTATTGCAGACAAGGTTGGAATCTAACACAGTTGGGCCACAATTTTCTTTCTCTTTTGAACCATTTCTTTCTCTCTCTAATTTCTCACTTTGCTAAAAAGAAATTATACCAAAATAAACTATACTTTCAGTGTACTGGGTCTGATTATTTGCATAAAGTACAACAAGAATAATTATTAGCCATCTAGGCTTTTCTTTCCTTTAAAATTAGCTTTGCTGAAACCTTTTTTTTTTTTTTTTTTTTTGAGACAAAGCCTCAAGCGTCACCCTGGATAGAGTGCTATGGCATCACAGCTCATGGCAACCTCCAATTCCTGGGCTCAAGCGAGTCTCCTGCCTCCACCTTCCAAGTAGCTGGGACTACAGGCACCTGCCACAATGCCCAGCCATTTTTTGGTTGCAGCCGTTATTGTTGTTTGGCGGGCCCGGGCTGGATTCGAACCCGCCAGCTCAGGTGTACGTGGCTGGCACCCTAGCCCATTGAGCCACAGGTGCCGAGCCAGCTTTGCTGGAACCTTTATGGGGAATTTCAGATTAGATTTGAAAGCCTTCCATGAGCCCAGGTTTCATCTGTGCCATTAGATACCTGTATGCTTGCGTAAATTCCTCTTTCTTAAAAAACCATTCTGTTTCAGGACAAAAGTTACCACACAAGATTCTTTTCTTACATGATGCCATTTTCCTTACTGCCTAATTTTTCTTACTCTCAAAAAACTACTTTTCACAGAACAGGATCACAGTTTACTATGAAGTTAATTATTCACTTGGCTAAACTGATAATTAAAAGGTTTAAAAGGCAAGAGTCTTATTCTGTGACAAAGACTCAGTTTCCCAAACAATTTAAACAACCAAATTATTACATTTTACAAATGAGAG
>CAUYRH010084446.1:0-16889 GCA_963574655.1 Perodicticus potto
ATATCAATAAGAAAAATAAGGGGTACAGGCAGAACTTATAGAAATGTCTTCATACAATAACTAAGAAAATGCCATGAAGGCTATGTTAAACAGTTTGATGAAAACATTTCAGATTGTACATGAAACCAGCACATTGTACCCCTTGATTGCACTGATGTACCCAGCTATGATTTAATAAAAAAAAAATAAAATAAATAAAAAATAAAATGTTATTTAAAAAAAAAAGAAAGAAAAGTAAGAAATGACAGATTCCTGATGAGGATACAGATAAAGGTATAGTTTTATCATCTTTAAATTTAGATATTAAATAATGGAGAGAAAATTCACATTAAAAAATGGAATATGAAATAGAAGCCATTTGGAAGAGTGATAAAAATCTATAAAAGCCTAAAGAAGTAAATTTCTGGGTGGGAGACTAAGGGGTAGGGAAATGAGACCATACAAAAAGTAGTAAGTTCACTAAGAAAAAGAAAAAAAATTACATAATGAATAGGCATTCAAACAGCTTGGTAGTACAATTAATAAACCAGAGTGATCCTATAAACAAATTAGAAAAATATTTAAGTTTCTTGCTGATTTAACCAACATTGACAAAATAACAATTAAATTCATAATACACTAAACAAGACATCAGGGACAAATCTGTTGACAAGTGTTGTCAACTAAAAGAGTGTGGTAGGTAAAATAAGGGCATTCAAAGAAAGATGTCTGCATCCTAATCCCTAGAACTTTTGAATATGTTCCCTATATGGCAAAAAAGTCAGAAGGAGCTACAACTGTAGAACACTGTGGGCTTTAAAAACAGAGGCAGACGATCACCAGCCCAGGGATGTGGGTGGCCTCTGCAAGTTCGAAAGGACAAAGAAATGAACCAGCTTCTAGAGCTTCAAGGAAGGAATGCAATCCTACTGAAACCTTGATTTTATCTCAGCACCAATATCTGTGTTGGACTCCTGACCAACAGAACTGTAGGGTAATAAATGTATGTGGTTTTAAGTCACCACATTAATGGTAATTTATTAAAGCAGCAGTAGAAACTAATAAAAAGCACATTTAAAATTAGTACATAAGCAGTACCTGAGAATCTGATTGCTTGTATCCGAAGGAAAGAAGAATTTTTCAAAAATTTGATAACTATTCTAAAATTTAAAAGACCTATTAATAATGGGCTATGACACTGAGACTTTTCTAAACTACTAGTAATTTAAAATAAAAATACTTTGTATATTGAGAGGAAAGAGAGAATTACCTTTCCATCTTCCCTAAAGAAATTGTTACAAAACCTTTGTGTAGAGAAGCAATCAGAGAATATACAGGTAAAAAAAAGTAGGAGAAACTATTATAAACATGGGTGAGACATTAAAAATAAAAATGTGGTTATTGTTTTCATTTGAGATAATTTGGGGATATCCCTGTGTCTTCAATTGAGTTTCCCCAGAATCAAATCCCAAGACAGAGAAAGCACACATAGTTTATCTGGGACAGGACCCCAGCAGCAGGGCCAGGTCCTTAGGCATAGCAGCCTATGCAGTGGCACAGGGCCTGTGCTCAGAAGGGCTTCCGGCTTGGTGTAAGGCTCTGCTATTACCATTTTGAAATTCTTAATAATTTGTCAACAAGACTCCCCACAATTTTAATTTGCACAGGACCCTGCAAATTGCATATCTGGTACTGACCAGGACGTGCCATCAGGGGAGTGAGGAAGTAAGAGAGAGAAGGAAAGGGAGTGGATGAAGAATGTGTTCTTTACCATAAGGACACACACCCTGGAATGTTGATAGAAGCCTGATTTACAATTGCAAAGCTGCAGGAACAACCCAAGTGCCTTTCAGCACGTGAATAGATTAATAAACTGTGGTATATGTGTGCTATTGGAATACTATTCAGCCATTAAAAAGATGGAGATTTTGTATCGTTTGTTACAATCTAAATGGATTTGGAGGACGCTCTCCTAAGTATCACAAGAATAGTAAAACAATCCTCACTTGTGCTCAATACTAATTTATTATTATTATTATTTTTTATTGAATCATAGCTGTGTACAATAATTCAATCATGGGGTACAGTGTGTGGGTCAATACTAATTTAAAACTTACAGATTAGCAACAATGTGCTCACGTAAGAGAAAAACTCAATTAAATTCAAGAAGCAGAGAAAGGAAGAGGAGGGTCAGTGGATTCCTACCCAGCAGGAACAATTCATAAGCATATGGCACATATCCTGGGTGAAGGCCACAACTACAATGTGGACTTTAACTTACAAATGCACATAATTTAACCTAATTTAAATTTCATATTAATCTGAAAATTTTTTAAAGTGTGTTAGTGGGCAAGACATTGCTGTGGGAACTGGGGCTCAGCTCCAGGGGCAACTTAAGGAGTCTGCATGGGAAAGACTTAACCATTGTCACACACACATAACCAGTATTTTATTTTCCAACAAAATATTCATCCTCCACCACCTAGGGGTGCCCAGTTCTCAGAGGCCTTACCCTACACATATACTTCTACCATGCTACCCAGAAGGAGAGGCACAAGTGCTCACAGTAGGAACCTGAGGCTTTAGCTAAAATAGCAAGTGCCAAGAAGATGTGGTTAGGTCCCTATGTGATATGTTCCAGCTGACCTTTTATAATTTGCAATTGGTTCTAATACCTCTTCTCACTCTAAATAATATTTAGTTTCATGAACAATTTCCTCTTTCAAGTTGTCCCTTTTCCCTAAAGATTATCCCAAGTATATATAAGCTTCAGGCCCCACTAAATGGATTTGAATCTACTTGTTCATTTGTGGTAACAATTATCAGTCCAGTTATAATTTTTTATTTTTTTGCCATCTACTCCACTGGACCAGAGTATTGCTCTAGCAGTCCTTAACTCTGAAGTGATCACTTTTCCATCCATCATCTCCCTCATTGATAATTCGATATAAAATAATGTTAATTCAAATCGTTACCTCCAAATCCTCTGGTAGGGCCTTGGGGCATGGATTTGGAGGTCGTATAGTGCACAATTCTAGGGGTTGCCATTTATATCATACTCTCTTTAAAGGGTGCCTCCAGGAGCATGCAGTCCTCAATCCTCACGACAGGCCTGCAGACTTCTGATCTCTAACACAGCCATCAAAGTCTGCTTTATTGTCTGCCATGAAACACTCACTTTATTTCTGTTCCAAGTATGTTCATCTCTCCCTGCACTGAGTTCTCATCGATTTTTTTATCATTTTTTCCTCTATGACAGATTATGAGCTCTCATACTTTTTTCACTTCCTTTGACACAGTGTTCCCCATACTATAAGATTTAATCAGCAATTTTCCCAACTAAACTGAACTTCTGGGAGATATGGGGGTATCTACTATTCTATCTACTACTTATCTTTCCATCCCAAATGCTACAATGTCTAGTTTAATCGCCTGTGTATCTTACTCATCATTGCATTATGCCTGGCTCTGAATAAATATTCAATAAATACTACTATTTAACAAATCTCAGTTGGCAGCAAACAGAAGTGGTAAATGAATGAATGAAGAATCCCCACATTCCATACCTCTCTATCATTTTACCCTGTTTTCCTGCCTAGCACTTCTTGACTATTCATATTTAGTTATTTATTCTTTGTAACCAAAATGCATGTTCCATGAGTGTAGAGAAACAAAGTCCACTAATGTAATATTGTAACTGTTCAGTGCCTGGCACATCAGAAGGTACCTGAGAAAAAAGTTTTTGAAAAAATCAATAAATAAAATAATAAACACCCCAATGAAGTATACTTATTCCCATTTTATATGTAAGGATGAGGTTCTTTGTTAAGTAGATAATAATTATCAGCACCCTAATTCAAAATTGCTTTGATTGGGCCTAAAAAATGCACTCTCTTTCCATTACTCTTAGCTGCACTCTCTTATTTCAGACTCACCAGGTTACTCTTAACATATGCACACATATTGGTTGATATCCACAAACCAGAGAGCTCTAACTAGTAAGCTACATGCTGTTATATCACTCATTTCTGGACCATACATTCAGTTATGTGCTCAGCACTAGTCATCTGCATATTTTTCTCAAGAAAGCTCACCTCTTTTTCTCTAAGACTAAATGAGGATAATATTATTAGCCTTATATCCTGGTTGTGATAATTAATAAGCAAATTAAGATCAAGTACTGAAAATAGCATAAGCCTTAGACTTAGCTAACATTATATGTGTACTTTAATAAAATAATATGTAAATCTGTGGAACCTGAGTATAAAAATTAAAATTATATTTCTATGAAAACTAAGTTGAATTCTTTGGAAAATTTTGCTAAACAAAGGTTAGCATAAAAAAATCCTTTGCTAAATATGTTCGTTAGGGGGAAAAATGATAAAAAGTTAGAAACCTAAAATTAAACTGCTTTGAAAGTATCTTTAGGCTCCTCAGCTACCTTAAAGAAATTAGAATTAGAAATACACATGATGCATTATGGGTATGTGTGTTTTTTGTTGTTGCAAGAAGAATTAAAACCAATATGTAAATAGCCTTGACCTTGTATCAAAAGATGGGTGAATAAATATGCAGACATAAATTTTAAGTTAAAAAATACTTACACATACATGTATACTTTTGTTAAGTAATTCTCTTTTTTTAAACTCTTTTTGATTAACTGATCAAATACAAGTCATGCTCATGGTAGGACAAGACTTCTAATATAGATCTACAATTGAGTGAATGAATGGTAGTGTATAAATGAATGATGAAATGAATATCTCAATAAATTGGCTGGTTCTCTTTGTAAGTGGCCTATTTTATATCCCACAGTGCTAATCAAGTTTAAACATTCTTGCTCTTTTGTTACTGGTCTGATGGCTTGCTAGACCTTAAAAATAAACAAATGAAGTGAGAGCTTCTTTGGGTTTTCTCTTTCTTTTCAAGTTCCTAAAGCTCTTCTTTTCTCTGCCATCATTTTCCCATTTTATTCACCTGCTTGTGTGGATGAAAGACTCTTAGTGAAATAAAAAGCTCAATGAGGTGAAAATACATCCCATAAAAACTCCCATTAAGGAGTTTACTGAAGGGGCTCACACTCTCCTCACTTAGATGGCCATATTTTATTCCTCCCAAGGAAACTGGACACCTTTAATCCAAAAAGAATGCGATGAGAATCAAAGAGCAAGAGGCTGGATCAGGTTGCAATTCTTTATTTTCCAAAGAGTGTTCAGGGGAAGGGATGGGAAGAAATTTATAACTAGCTATTCTAGAGCCTGTGAATGCCAAAGTTAAATCATTCTAACTTCTGCCTGACCTACTCTGTCTCAGCCTGATGAACAAAGATTCTACGTTGACGGGGAAACCTATGCAAAACTGAAAGCAAGAGAGCTAAAGTATAAACAGTGAATTTGGAATATAGCTTTAAAAATAATAAGCAAATACGTCACATTAATGAATTTTATCCTGTTTGGATGAAGTAAGGTAGAGAAGGAGAACAGACATGGGACTTGGAGTTGAACAGAAATGGGTTCAAATCATGGCTAATTCATTCAATGTTCTTGTGATCCTGAACAGATTATTTAGTCTCTTTGAGACTTGGTTTCTCCATCTGTTATATTAAAATAATTATACCTATTTAGAAAAGTTATGGTGCAGATTATATAAAATACCGAATATAAAAGTTTATAATATATTGCTCATTTCAAAATAAGTCTTATTTCTTAGGAAGTCAGCATTCCTTGATTTAAAGTAAAGTAATATTTTTATTTCATCCTGGGTCTAATATCTCACCCATATCCTAGGAATATTGGTAACTTTAAATAGGTAGGCCTTTCCCCTTGCAAGATGCCTTTAACCTGTTTTTTGTGTGTATATATGGACTGTGCTAAGCATCTGCCTATCAATCCCCACAACCTAAGCTTTATGATAGTAGTTGAACTTGCCTACAGCCACAGATAATAAGAGGCAGACTCGGATTGAATGCAGATCTGTTTCACTTCCCTATACTTTTCTGGATTGCCCAATATTGTATTATATAGCAAAGAGATTGAAATGTCAAATATAGGCTCAGCGCCTGTGGTTCAATGGGCTAAGGCACCAGCCACGTACACCTGAGCTGGCGGGTTCGAATCCAGCCCGGGCCTGCCAAACAACAATGACGGCTGCAACCAAAAAAAAAAAAAAAAAATGGCCGGACGTTCTGGTGGGTGCCTGTAGTCCCAGCTACTTGGGAGGTGGAGGCAAGAGACTCGCTTGAGCCCAGAAATTTGTGACATCACAGCACTCTACCCACGGTGACAGCTTGAGGCTCTGTCTCAAAAAAAAAAAAAAAAAAGTCAAATATAAGCAAAAGAACATAATCTTTCTCTTTCTAATCTTTGCAGTCAAACTTTCAGCAGGGGCTACAGTCACCTGAAGGCTTGACAGAGGCTGAAAGATCCTCTCCCCAGGCTCACTCATATGGAAGGCAAGTGGTGCTGGTCATCAGCTGGAGGGCCTGAGATTTACCTAGGTCAGATCTCATTCTCCAGGACCTTCTTTTGCACTTGACTTCTCCTTCAGATTACCTTGGACTTCTTTACATAGCAGTAGGGCTCCAATTTAGTAAGGGCTAAAGCACACCAGCAGGTGAGAAAGAGCTCTCAAGACAAAAGCTACAGTCCTTTTATGATCCAATATTGGAAGTGAGAGCCCATCACTTTTGAAGTGCTGACTTCACTGCTAGGGAGTCCATCCTACACTTGGATGCTGACTATCAAGAAATAGCACTGGGAACCTTCTTAGGACATCTACCCCAAACATATGATTAAAAATCATTTAAAAATGTTTTGTATCTAAAATTTAACTCTTTTATCCAGTGAGAGTCACTTTTTGTAAGTGGTGAAAGGTGCAGGTCCAGTTTCAGTCTTCTACATGTGGCTAACCAGTACTCCCAGCACCATTTATTAAATAAGGATTCCTTTTCCTAGTGTCTACTTTTACTTGGTTTGTGGAAAATCAAGTGCCAATAGGAGGCTAGTTTCATCTGTAGGTTCTCTATTGTGTTCCATAGATTTATGTCTCTATTTTTGTGCCATTATTATGCTATTTTGATCACTGTAGACTCGGATTGTAACCTGTCTGGTAAATGATACCTCTAGGATTGTTTTTATTTCTTAGAATTACATTGTTTACTCCGGGTTTTTTCTAGTTCCATATGAAACAAAGTACTAGTTTTTCAAGTTCTTCAAAGTATGACATTAGCACTTTGATGAGGATTGCATTAAATCTGTAGATGGCTTTGGGTAGTACAGACATTTTAACAATGTTGATACTTCCCAGCCAAGAGCATGGAATGTTCTTCATTTGTAAAATTGCAGTCTTCTGCTATTCCTTTTCTCAGGGTTTCCTAGTTCTGTAGATAAAGTTCCTTCACATCCTTTGTTAGGTACCTCAGGTATTTCATTGTCTTTGAGGCTACTGTGAAGGGCATTGTGCCTTTTGAGTTGATTCTCAGCTTTACTGTTAGTGATGTACATGACAGCTACTGATTTGTGGACATTGATTTTGTATCCTGAGACGTTACTGTATTTCTTGATCACTTCCAAGAGCCTTGTGGTTAAGACCCTGGAGTTTTCTAAGTCTATGATAATATCATTAGCAAAGAGCAAGAGTTTGACCTCCTCTGTCCCTATTTGAATACCCTTGATATCCTTCTCTTGCCTGATTGCACTAGCTAGAACTTCCAGCACCATGTTGAACAGTAGAGGCAATAGTGGCCATCCCTATCTGGTTCCAGTTCTAAGTGGAAATGCTTTGAGTTTTACTCCAGTCAGTATTATATAGGCTGTTGGTTTTTGTAAATGACTTCAGTTAGTTTAAGAAATGTCCCAGTTATGCCTATTTTCTTAACTTTTCTTATCAGAAAAGAATGCCGGGGTGGTATCTGTGGCTCAAAGGAGTAGGGCGCTGGCCCCATATGCTGGAGGTGGCAGGTTCAAACCCAGTCCTGGCAAAAAACTGCAAAAAAAAAAAAAAAAGAAAGAAAGAAAGAAAAAAAAAGATGCTGGATTTTGAGTGACCCCTTTAGTGATTTCAGCAACACCAAAAATAAATAAATTGGACATTATCAAGCTAAAAAGCTTCTGCACAGTTAAGGGCACAACAACTAAAGCAAACAGACAACGTTCAGAATGGGAGAAGATATTTGCATGCTATGAATCTAACAAAGGGCTGATAACTAGAGAACTCAAAATATTCAACAAAAAAAAGCAAACAACCTCATTTTGAAATGGGCAAGAGATATGAACAGAACCTTCTCTGAAGACAGATAAATGGCCAAAAAACACATGAAAAAACGCTCAGCATCCCTAATCATCACAGAAATTCAAATCAAAACCACCCTGAGCTAACACCTAACCCCAGTGAGAATAGCCCACATTACAAAGTCCCAAAGTTACAGATTCTGGCATGGATGTGGAAAAAAAGGGACACTTTTATACTGCTGGTGGGATTGCAAACTAATACAGCCTCTTTGGAGAGAAGTATGGAAAATCATCAAAGAACTAAAAGTAGACCTTCTATTTGATCCTGTTCATTACTAGGTATCTATCCAGAAGAAAAAACAATCATTTTACCTTGTGGACATTTGCACTAGAATGCTTATTGCATCTCAATTCACAATCATCAAGATGTGGAATCAAACCAAGGGCCCATCAACACATAAATAGATTAATTGACTATGATCCTTGCATGCCATGGAATACTATTCAGCCATAAAAAGATGGATATTTTACATCTTTTTTATTAGCCTGAATGGAGTTGAAAAACCTACTTAGTAAAGTATCACAAAAATGGAAAAAATAGTCTCCAATGTGCTCAATACTATTATAAAACCAATAGACAAATACACACCCACACAAGAGAAAAACACAATTAAATTCAAGTGGGGAGCGATTCAGCAGGAAGCAGTTAGATCGAGTCTTCGCCCCTTTTCCCTAACAGCAGTTAGGGTTTCTACTCAGAGAGGGAGAATTGATGCAGGACATCTGGCACCCTAGCCAGCTCAGCGGAGCTGGCGGACCTGCCGCCTCCTCCTTGGTGGTGTTGGTGCTGCAGCAGCCAGCTGAAGAGCCAGTGGGCTGGATGACAGGCAAGGAGGGGACCTCCAACGCCCACCAGAGGCTCCAATAGCCAAAAAGGCTGGACAACTGCTGAGGAGACACCTGTGCCTTGGTGTCTCCTTCACTTTACACTTGGGACTAAATGTAGAACCCCCATTTCCTATGCCTAGGTCAATTTCTTGTGAATTTCCTAGGCCTGAATTCCATGGATGGACTGTGTCCATTCATTGATACACTCATTCACTTTGCCCCCGGTGGAAGGGACTGTGTTTCCTGGCCAAGGAACCCATACAACTATATATACCCTGAGGCTAAAGGCCTAAAGGAGGAGACCGGGAAAGACTGGGAGAGGAACGGAGAGAGCATCTCTCTCCCCACTTGAAATCTCTCCCTCTACCAGGAGCTTTAGTGTTTTCTGTATTCTTTTCTGTAAATCAATTCTGTCTTACCACTGAGGGGTGGGGGTGGGGGAATAATGTAATGAAGAATAATAAAATACATGTATTTAAAAATAAAAAAAATAAAAAATAAAAACAAAAAAATAAATACATTAATTTATTGAAGATCATATATATCCTCTGTATTGTCCATTGGAGTCTTCTGTACTTAGACCGTACCTACCGAATTATAGATTTCCGATGAAGTTTATTATGTGTGCTCTATGGGATCAAAAGTATAAAGAGTTTTATCACCACTCACATTAGACATGAATTCTTATCCTTGGATGTCAAATCACATGGACCACTCATATAGGAAGTTAAACAAATCCTATAATTTAAAAGAAACAGGCCTGGATAATTTAAAATGTCATGGTGTTACTTGTCATCTATATTATTTCAAAATTGATGGACAGAAAAAAAATAAAATAAAATTGATGGACAGCTACCTTATGTACTTTCAATCAGGAAAAGTAGCCACTTTCTGATGTTCTTTTTGATTTCTGACTGTAATATCCCTCCATGGCATTCCCTGTGGTCTCAAACACCCACATATCTGAAGCTAACTGGCATACTGATGGCAGGTGATGCTAAAATAACTCCTGACCTTCAGCTCCAGGAAGAGTGGCTACCTAAAGCAATGCTCAGTATTTCTGTGGGTTCTGATGCTTCTTAAATGTATAGAGAAGAGAGCCATGATCTCATTCTCCCAGGGCTGAGGTGTAGGAGAGTGGGCGAAAGTCACAGCATCACAGTTGGGAGGAGGTTATGTTGTGAACTGTGCAAATTAAGAAGAAGAGAAAAGGCCATGAGGAAGGTGTAAAATGAAAAATGACCAAGTCTAACGGGTAAGATAAATATCCATCTCCTCACACAAGAAAGCTTGCCTCAACTCCTCTATCTTCCATGAAGACTCCCCACTCTCTTTCCTTACTTTCTGTGCCGGTTACTTGACGTGATTTAGTTCTTGCAAATTGTTCTTCCATCTTTGTATGTACAGACATTGTCTCACCAACTGTATGACAACCACATTCGGGCAGGGTCCATATTTCACATCGATTTGATTCTCCGTTTTGTAAAAAGGTACTTCTTTCAAAATGCAGCCTACTGGCCACTTACAACACTTGCAAACAAAGCCATGGTTTAAAATTGTACACCATTTGGATTTACTGAATTTCTGGGGCTATGCCAGGAATCTGCATTCTTTTTTTAAAAATTTCAGACTGATAATGATTCAGTTACACTGTTTGCATTTTTTAGGTAAAGTCTCTCTTAGAGTTGTGTCCTGCACCCCGGAGGTGTGCCATGTGCCCTTACATTGCACCCTTTAGGGTGGGAACACACCAATCCCCGTTCCTCCTCCCCTGCTCCTTCTCTCCCTGACTTGAATTGAATTGAGTTTTTCCCTTGTGTGGGCATGTGTTCATTAGTCTACTGGCTTCACTGAAGAATGTGTTTCAACTCCTTCAGGTTAATACAAAATATGTAAAGTCTCTATCTTTTTTTAAAGGCTGAATAGTATTCCATGATATACATATATCACAGTTTGTGAATCCATTCATGGGTTGATGGGCACTTAGGTTGTTTCTACATCTTGGCAATTGTAAATTGAGCTGTGATGAACAATCTAGTGCAAATGTCCTAAAATAATTTTTTTTTCTTCTGGGTAGATGCCTAGGAAAAGGATTGTGGGATCAAATGGAAGGTCTACTTTGAGTTCTCTGAGGATTCTCCATACTTCTTTCCAAAGAGGCTGTATTAGTTTACAGTCGCACTAATAGCAGGGGTCTGTGTTCTAACAAGAGACTGGTGCTCATAAGTGTTTTCACCATGAGACTTGGCACTGAGCAGATGCTCATTAATTTCTGGTGCTGCTGTTACAATGACACTTACTGGTATGTCTGCTTGTATTTAGGAAGAACAAAGAGATGTTGACTTGTTCAAGGTGTCCTCTCTTGCTCGAGGTATCCTCTCTTTGCCCTTAGCTAGTAGATACCTTGAGGGTTGATGGCCTTCCCAAACATCTATATTCCTTTCAAATGTTTTTCTATAGCAGCAGGCACTTTGTAAAATGCAGATACATGGTAAATAATTGTTTATGTTAAGGAAGAGAAAGAGAAAAGTAGTAGAAGAGGAACTTCCTCCCCCCCAAAAAAAGGAAAGAAAAAAAGAAAAGATGAGTTTATCATTGGGAGGTATAGAAAGAGGTATTATTCAGAACTTTTCTTGATGGGCAGACATTTAAAAGTGCTAATGAATTTTCTACTTAATCCTTTCTATTTATTCCTTTGTTCTACTTTTGCTAACACTGAAAATTACCACTGGTCCCCTAATAATACTTTTGAGTTTACTAAAGACATTCTTGTGTGAAGATTGGCCACAAAGGACTATCATACAACAAATCTGTCCTATGATGATAAGGAAATGTTCATCCCTATTTCTCCTTCTAAAATTAAATTCAAGAAAGTCATTTTGATTTTAACATGCAGATGTAAGACTGTATACGTATGTGAATACTTATGTGAATTACTTCACGTGAATACATCTAGCAATAACCTATCAATTAAGAGCAGTGCTAATGAGCTGTAAGATGGACTCACCAAGGCGCCCATGGCTTTGTCTCTTATTGCAAAAGGCATTCCTTATCAGTCATGTCTAACTCCCATACAAACCTTCTGTGCTTTTGTTTTATTATTACAAATAGGCAAAAGCCAAAGTTGGAAATTTAGACTTGAGAACATGTAGCTTATGTCCATAACAATGACATGAGGCTTTATTATCTCTATGCTTTAGGCTTTACATTTTTAAATTTTGAGAAGACCCTTACTCTCCATTTCCATTTGATTATACTGAGAATATGTCTTCTATTCAAAAATTACTTTTTAACAAAAAATTAAATATATATATTTTAAGAATGAAAAGACCTATCCATATTAAAGATTGTCTAATCACTACACCTTAATTATGAGGATTATGTGGCCTAGTTGGGTTAAGTGATTTAGTCAGAGTTGCAAAGTTAATTAAATTATAGATTGTATTCTCATCCCGAGACCTATGAATAAGCTTTAAGAGGACCTCGAGCCTTCAAAACTGTATGTAAATTATGTGTATACAACTGTGCATTTTTATGGAGAGATCCATAACTTTATCTGATTCTCAAAAATGTCCCTCAACACAGTTCATGTTTCCACTATCATTTATAAAACATTTTATATTTATAAAATATTAAATATCTTATAATCTAAACTTCCAGCTAATGAAGGGCATTTCTCAGATAATAATTATGATTGATATCATAACCTCTACCTTAAATCTTAACATAATTGACAACCAACTATTTCTCATATCATGGTTCAAAGGTCTAATCATTGGAAAGGCATTCATATCTTTGAACCATATTGTTTCCTTCCTATACTTTCCCACATTGGTTTAAGTACTACTCTTTGGAGCCATAAAAAAACAAAGCCACTTTCGCTTACTCAGAATATCTTTCAAATATTCGAAGATGACTGTTACAGTCCTTTGTATCTATGCTTCTCTGGTCATAAGAGCCAAGATCCCTCAGTATTGTATTCATCCTTTTAGGCTCAAGACATGTAGAGAGAAAAGAAACACATTTAAATTTGTCAATATTCTCTCTCTCTCTCTCCATATATATATAGTGAATATTATATTATGTATAATATAATATATATTATATACATATATACATATATATATACACACACAACTATTTAAATCACACACAAACGTTATGGCCACCCTATACACACACACAGAGATAACTCAAAACTGTAAATAATGGCCCACTTGCAGTCTTACTTGTCCATGATTATCTCCCTCTGTCGGCTATATTCCCTGTTTTTGCTGGGTGGATCATGGTATTTTATTGTCTAACTGGGAAGATTAGAGGCTAATGAATTTTTTAGAAGCAAAGCAAAAAATATGTACATGGCCATTCAGACTCAACTCTTGATAATCATATTTCCCACTTCTATAGTAATGATGTTCACATATATAAAACATCGGAAATTTCTAAAAAAGAAACATTAAACACTTTTATTTAGTGGAGTAATCTAGCACTTTTCCCAGAGGCTGAGTCAGAAACAAACAATGGAGAAGCGCAGACTTAGAAAATGAGTAGAGCAAGGAAGGATGAGTCGAGTATAAAAGTTTTCTACTTTAAGTGTCCAAAAAATGCTCTTCAGGTTTACTTGATTAAAAACTGCCAAGGAACCCTTTTTTGCAAGACACTATTACAGCACAAACCTCAATAATGTAGCAACAATGATGCAAATAATTTAAACCCAGAAATTGGACAAGATGAAGAATTTGAGTTCCCACTTCCATCGATTGTTTGTGCCAGCATTTCCCAAACACTGTTAAAAGCAACATTGATTCTATCAAATGCTCAGGGAAGATCAAAGACCAGCAACTAAATATACTTCTAAAACATCCCCCACCATATCCGTATCTTAGTGATTTTCACTACAAATTATATATTTCAGACTCTAAGAACCTCCCTTTCTGAAGACACCCATTAGCATACTACAACACTATTCATTCCTCAGAACACACTCTAAATACTGCTGTGCCACTCTGATCTAATTATTCAAATTTCTGTCAAGTCTCCACTTCCCTTTGTGTTTTAATACCTCACAAGTGTGAGGGATTATGCTTACTCTTGATAGTAAGATTCCCATTCTTCCCCATGACAGATCCTCTTCAGCAGACTCCTCATGAGCCACAGCACACACTGATGAAGAGTCTCTGGTATGATTAATTAGATTATGCCATTGACTTTTTTCCCCACAGATCTAGACATAAGCAGATCCTGAACTCAGACTGGAAATTGCTGTTGCTCTTCCTCTTCTACCTCCAACAGCTAGACAGCTAGGTGAACTCATCTCTCCCCTACACCCCACGCTCCCACTTGCAAGAAAATTTAAAAACCTACCTAACAGGTACATTGAACACTATTCTGATAATAGGCACACTCATAGCCCTAACTTAAGCAATATAAAGCTATCCATGTAATAGAAAACATTTGTGTCCTCTTAGTATTTTGAAACAAAATAAATTAGAAATAAGTGAAATAAAATAATAATGATAAAAATTTAGATTTGTAAGGAAATCTGACTTAGACCTTAAGATCACATTGGGTGCTTTAATTCCATTTTTCCAGAGAGCTCTATATTTGAATCAAAAAGTAGGCACACATTCTGTATTGTTTTCTGAGAATGAAGGAGAGTAGAGATAGTAGGAGATACACTGGACAGTATTCAAAACATTTCTAGGTCTTGGTTTTAATGGTATTGCGATCATTGTATGTTTTTAAAGTCCTTATGTTTTAACATTATATTAAAATATCTGCAAGTGGTCTAGGAAGTGTTGTAGATTTGCTTCTAAATAATGCAGCTGAAGATTGAAGATTGAAAGGGTTTCAGTTATAGAGAAACATTATTGGCCTATCAAATAAATGTTAGACTTGGGTACACTTCACTTACTTATTCTCTTTATATTTGCAAATGAATAAAATGACTTGTGATCAAAATTAAATAATAATAACAAAACACCAAAATCCCACACAGGACTGCCAATCCTCATAAATAAATTCATAGACATAGGTAAAAGTGCTGGAAAGTTTTTGCCAAGTGGCCAAGACATTCACTATTATAACTAATAGTTTTTGCTGAAGCTGTTATGATCAACCCCAGACACATTCTCTGTTTGAGTGACTGACCTCATTGTAGCAAAAAGAAAATATTAAAATCACCATAAAACTATGCAATTACTGACTGCATGGAATTCATAATGGTCAATATGCAATACAGCATTTAGAATTCTATCCAATACATTAAAACTATATTCTCAAATTCATATTTTGTAAATTGCAAACAAATTCCAGTTTGAATGTTAGCAAATGCAACAAGTTTCTGTAACTGCTTTTGAGTTTTGTAGCCTTCCTTTTGACAGATTTCTTAAGTTATGGAATGCAGCCATCAGCAATCTGTGGAAAAATGAAATGCTGCAAGTCTATTTTTATGCAGCTAGGATCAAGTTACTAAATGGATCAAAAGAAATAATTTCTTTGAAGAGGTGGCTGTTGACACCAGTGCCCTAAAAATAAGTGCAATTTTGTGGGGACAAAAACTTGTTTATATCTCAGTGAAAGTTAACTATAGATATATTTTCCATATATACACTTGTACTCAAAATATATTAGGTGAAGTTCTGAACATTTTTTAAATGTAATGTAGTTTAACATTCCTTTTATTAAGAGGAAATTTGTGTGCTACCTCTTGAGAAATTGACATAGATAAAAACAATTATTCCTACCAGGCTTAGCTTTATTGCATCAATAATAAAAACAATGACAATCATTCACCCAATTCTTACTTTGTGCCAAATATCAGTCAAATACTTCCTAACATCATTTCCTTTGATTTAGAACTAAATTTTATTTTAATAACTGTTATTACAACAATTTTAAAGAAGTCGACGCTGATTCTTAGTGTTTCAAGTGTAACTTTCCAAAGTTTACAGAGCTCCTAAGTCTGTGAGTTGGAATTTGAAAGCTAGCTGTTTAATTCCAAAGCATTTAATCACTAATTTATATGCTATATCTTTATGTTAGATAATATATCAGTGGATTCAAAAATATAGGGAACATGTTAAGAAACAGAAGTCTTTGAAAGTATCTTTGAATGTGAAAGTAAGCTTGCTACCAAAAATGTAATAAATTTGAAAGTCAAAGCAATAAACAAAGTGTACTGAAGACTACAGAGCTCAGATGCATGAAAGTACCAATCTACTTAAATAATATGATAATATATAATTTTTTAAACACAGTAAAAAGTCAGAGAACAAAAAATTCAGAGAGTTCTATAGGACACAAGAGGAAAGGTTGATTTAAGAATACAAATGAAAACCATTCAAATATTTTTTAAAGGAAACCACTTCAGGCTCTGAAGTTAAAAACAAATACAACCCCTTCATAGATAATAATAAACAAATAAACAAACGAGATCTTGAAATAGAATTATACAGTCTTTGTCTTAGAGGACAAAATATCCTCTTAGACACTGACTCATTTAGAACTCTTGCCGCATAATAGCAGAGGCTACAGCAAGACATTACTTTCAAAGTCTGGTAGGAGGTACTAAATGACCGAGAAAAGTTTATTGCAAAAGGTAATCCAAGTAAAATCATTCAGGGTATCAGCTTAAGTCACCAAAATAAGAACCAAAAAGCTAAAAAAAAAAAAAAAGAAAGAAAGAAAAAGAAAAATAAAAAAATAAAATTAAAAAGGAAAAAAAACAAAAAGAAAAAAAAAAAAAAATATTAAAATTCATTATATTATAAAAAATAATAAAAAAAATTTCAA
>CAUYRH010084450.1:0-21475 GCA_963574655.1 Perodicticus potto
TCCCTATTTTTTTCCCCCAAATTTTATCCCATAAGGGTTTTTGCTTGTTTGTTTTGGTTCGATTTACAGTATTTTTGTCCCTCCTCTCTACCTGGTGGAGGTGGGGTATTGTGTCTGAGCTGGCTGGCAAAGAGCTATTGACCTCAAGGGAATCACCCAACCCAGCACCCCCAGAGGATGGGGGTCTTTAAGGTTGAGCCCTAGTGCCCTACTACACATCTATATTTCTCCTGTTTCTCTCTTTCAATGCCTCTCTTATTTTGGTCAAAATTTCTTTTTACTCACCCCCTCTTCTTTCTCTCTCTCTTTTTTTCTCTCTTCTTTAAATATTTTTTCCCTTCTTGCTCTTCAATCTTTTCATCCTTCTGGTCTTGCACCAGAAGGACTCATTAAAACTTTAGGCCAGTGCTACAGTAACTTAAAGAGCAAGAAGAAGTGAAAGGAAAAATACGGTAAGGAAACAGATACAAGAAAACACTCATGAGGAAGAATCAGCAGAAAAATCTTGGCAACATGAAATCCCAGGCCAGAGTAACCCCTTCTAAGGATCATAAGATAGCTACTGCAGAAGATTCCTCCTATAAAGAAATGTTAGAAATGACAGGAGGGGAATTTAAAATACAGATAATGAAAACAATAAAGGAAATTGCTGAGAAAGTGGAAAACAATCAAACAGCAATGAAAGAAATTGCTGAGAAAGTGGATAATAACCAAAAGGAAATTCAAAACCAGAATCAAATAAGAGATGAATGATACAAAGAATATAAAAAGGATATAGCAAGCTGAAGGAACTGAAGCAGTCAATTAGGGAACTTAAGGATGCAATAGAAAGTATCAACAACAGATTAGACCATGCAGAAGAAAGAATCTCAGAGGTAGAGGATAAGGCTCTTGAGATAATTCAGATAGTTAAAGAGGCCTAAAAGAAGAGAGAGAAAGCAGAACGTTCACTGAAAGAATTACGGGACCTTATGAAGTGTTCAAAAATACGAGTTATGGGTATCACTGAAGGGGAAGAAGAATGCCCCAGAGGAATGGAAGCCATTCTAGAGAATATTGCAAATGAAAATTTCCCAAACATCACCAAAGATTCTGACATACTCCTTTCAGAGGAATATCGGTCCCCTGGTCGCCTCACCTCAAATAGAATTTCTCCAAGGCACATTGTGATGAATTTATCTAAAGTCAAGACAGAAGAAAAGATCTTGCAAACTGCCAGGAGTAAGCGCCAACTGACCTACAGGGGTAAACCTATCAGGGTGACCACGGACTAAGGAAACTTTTCAAGACAGAAGACAATGGTAATCTATCTTTAACCTACTTAAACAGAACAATTTCCAGCCCAGAATTCTATACCCCACCAAGCTAAGCTTTAAAATTGATGGAGAAATCAAATATTTTATTGATATGCAAACACTGAGGAAATCTGTTACAAGACCAGTTTTAGAGGAAATATTTCAACCTGTTTTACATACTGACCATCACAATGGACCTTCAGCAAAGTAAACACCCAGAAAATATAGGACAGAAACTAGTTTCCCCAATGATGCAAAAGATAAAACTAACTAACAGACTTTCACAATAAATATCAATGGCTTAAATTCCCCACTGAAGAGGCATAGATTGGCTGATTGGATTTAAAAACACAAGCCATCTATTTGCTGGAAATAGATGCATCTATTTTGCAGGAAACACCCCTCACATCAAAAGACAAACTAAAACTCAGAGTTAAGCATTGGAAGTCAATTTTTCAGGCAAATGGAACTCAGAAGAAAAGAGGGGTTACAATCTTATTCTCAGATACATGTGGTTTTAAAGCAACTAAAGTTAAAAAAAGATAATGATGGTCACTTTATATTGGTTAAGGGAAAAATATAACAAGAAGACATTTCAATTTTAAATATTTATGCACCCAATTTAAATGCTCTCAAATTCTTGAAACAGACCTCGCTTAGTCTGAGCAATACGATATCCTGTAACACCATAATAACAGGGGACTTTAACACTCCTTTCTCAGAGTTGGACAGATCCTCTAAACATAAATAAAGATATTAGAGATTTAAACGAGACTTTAGAACAACTGTGCTTGATAGATGTTTATAGAACGCTCCCTCCCAAAGATATACAATATACATTCTTCTCATTGTCCCATGGAACATACTCCAAAATTGATCATATCCTAGGACACAAAACAAACCTCAGCAGGATCTAAAGAATTGAAATTCTACCTTGCATCTTTTTAGATCACAAGGCACTAAAAGTGGAACTCAACTCCAACAAAAATGCTCAACCTCAGACAAAGGTATGGAAGTTAAACAACCTTATACTGAATGACACTTGGGTACAGGAAGAAATAAAAAAGGAAATCATTAACTTCCTTGAGCATAACAACAACGAAGACACAAACTACCAAAACCTATGGGATACAGCAAAAGCACTCCTGAGAGGAAAATTTATTACTTTAGAAGCCTACATTTGAAAAACAGAAAGAGAGCATATCAACAAACTCACAAGCCATCTGATGGAATTAGAAAAAGAAGAACAATCTAAGCCTAAACCCAGCAGAGGAAAAGAAATATCCAAAATTAAATCAGAGATCAATGAAATTGAAAACAAAAGAATCATTCAGAAAATTAATGAAACAAGGAGTTGGTTTTTTAAAAAAATAAATAAAGTAGATAAGCCTTTGGGCAGACTAACTAGAAATAAAAAGGTAAAATCTCTAGTAACCTCAATCAGAAATGATAAAGGGGAAATAACAACTGATATCACAGAAATACAAGAGATTATCTCTGAATACTACCAGAAATGTTATGCCCAGAAATTTGACAATGTGAAGGAAATGGATCAATATTTGGAATCACACTCTCTCCCTAGACTTAGCCCAGATGAAATAGATCTCCTGAACAGACCAATTTCAATCACTGAGATCAAAGAAACAATAAAAAATCTCCCAACAAAAAAATGCCCTGGTCTTGATGGCTTCACACCAGAATTTTATCAAACTTTCAAAGAAGAACTTATTCCTATACTACAGAAATTATTCCAAAAAATTGAGGAGGAAGGCATCTTCTCCAATATGTTCTATGAAGCAAATATCACCCTAATACCAAAATCAGGTAAAGACCCAACTAAAAAGGAGAATTTCAGAACAATTTTACTAATGAATATTGATGCAAAAATTCTCAACAAAATCTTGGCCAATAGATTACAGCTTATCATCAAAAAACTCATACATCCTGATCAAGTAGGTTTTATCCCAGGGATGCAGGGTTGGTTTAATATTCACAAGTCCATAAATGTTATTCACCATATCAACAGAAGAAAAACCAAGGGCTATATGATCCTCTCAATAGATGCAGAAAAAGCATTCGATAAAATCCAGCATCCTTTTCTAATTAGAACACTGAGGAGTATAGGTATAGGTGGCACATTTCTTAAACTGATCAAGGCTATATATGACAAACCCACAGCTAATATTTTACTGAATGAAGTAAAACTAAAAGCTTTTCCTCTTAAAACTGGAACCAGACAAGGTTGTCCTCTGTCACCATTACTATTCAACATAGTGCTGGAAGTTCTAGCCAATACAATTAGAAAAGACAAGAAAATAAAGGGCATCCAGACAGGTGCAGAGGAGGTCAAACTCTCCCTTTTTGCTGATGATATGATCTTATACTTAGAGAACCCCAAGGACTCAACTACAAGACTCTTGGAAGTCATCAAAAAATACAGTAATGTCTCAGGATATAAAATCGATGTCCACAAGTCAGTTGCCTTTGTATATGCAAACAACAGTCAAGATGAGAGGTTAATTAAGGACACAACTCCCTTCACCATAGCCCCAAAGAAAATGAAATACTTACCTAACTAAAGAAGTGAAAGGCCTCTATAAAGAAAATTATGAAACCCTAAGAAAGGAAATAGCAGAGGACTTTAACAAATGGAAGAACATACCATGCTCGTGACTGGGAAGAATCAACATTGTTAAAATGTCTATACTTCCCAGAGCAATTTACCGATTCAACACTATCCATATTAAAATACCAACATCCTACTTTCAAGACCTGCAAAAAATGATTCTGCACTTTGTATGGAACCAGAAAAAAACCCCGTATAGCTAGGGTAGTTCTTAGTAATTAAAACAAATCCAGGGGTATCACCATAGCAAATTTTAGGCTGTATTACAAGGCCATAATGTTCAAGACAGCATGGTACTGGCACAAAAATAGAGACATAGGTACTTGGTATGGTATAGAAAACCTGGAAATGAAACCAACAACTTACAGCTATCTAATCTTTGATAAACCAAACAAGAGTGTTCACTGGAGGAAAGACTCCCTATTCAATAAATGATGCTAGGAAAATTGGATATCCATATGTAAAAGACTGAAACTGGATGCACACCTTTCTGCACTCACAAAAAAATTGATTCAAGATGGATAAAGGACTTAAATTTAAGGCATAAGACAATAAAAATCCTCTAAGAAAGAATTGGAAAAATACTGGAAAATATTGACCTGGGGTAAGACTTTATGAGGAAGACTACCATGGCAATAGCAACAACTGCTACAATAAACAAATGGGACTTAATTAAACTGAAAAGTTTCTGTACAGCCAAGGAGACAACAACCAAAGCAAATAGACAACCTACCCAATGGTAAAGGATATTTGCACATTTTGAGTCTGACAAAAGTTTAATAACCAGGATCTATACAGAACTTCAATTAATCTTTAAGAAAAAAACCAACAATCCCATACATCAATAGGGAAGAGAGATGAATAGAATCTTCTCTAAAGACAACAGATGAATAGCCAGTAAACACTTGAAAAAATGCTCATCTTTCCTATTTATTAGAGAAATGCAAATTTAAACCACCATGAGATACCATCTAACTCCACTGAGAATGGCCTATATCTCAAAATCTCAAAATTGCAGATGCTGGTGCGGATGTGGGGAGAAAAGAACACTTTTACACTGCTGGTGGGACTGCAAATTAATACAACCTTTTTGGAAGAAAGTATGGAGAAAGTTCAAAGAACTCAACCTAGACCTCCCGTTTGATCCTGCAATCCTATTACTAGGCATCTATCCAGAAGAAAAAAAAAAACTTTTGTTATAAAGAGACTTGTATTAGGCTGTTTATCACAGCCCAATTTACAATTGCTAAAATATGGAAACAGCCTAATGTCCTTCAACCCAGAAGTGGATTGGTAAGCTATGGTATATGTATACCATGGAATATTACTCAGCCATCAAAAACAATGGAGACTTTGCAGCATTTGTACTAACGTGGATGGAGGTGGAACACATCCTTCTTAGTGAAACATCACAGGAATGGAGAAGCATGAATCCTATGTATTCAACTTTGATTTGAGGACAATTAATGATACAGTGGGGCATGGGGGAAGGAGAGAGCAGACAGAGAAGGAGGGAGGAGTGAGGGAAGGAAAACAAAAGAAAAGGAAAGAAAATAGTTACTAATTCTCACATAAATTGGATTCAATTTTGACCAAAGTACATTACTTAAACATTAATTTTTAATTCAACTTGTCGATATGTTGTTTAGGATATTGCATCCTCATTTATAAGTGAAATATGTTTGTAATTTCCCTTTATAACAGTATATTTTCTCCAATTCCAATATCAGGTGTATCCAGATCAAGTAGAATGATTTTGAAATATTTCTTCTTTTTCTATTGTCTATAAGATTAGGCATGATCTGTTTTTTCAAAACTGTCTTTTACTTTTATTTATGTAATATTAGTTGTCTATTTTTTGAGACTTTGGGAAAAAAATAAGAAGTTAACTGACGACTTCATATTGAACCTCGGAGTCAAAGCATCCTATAATAGACATACTCTTATTTGACAATGTGAACGTTACTTTCTTGGCATTATTATTATTAATATTGCTTAATATTTTAATGCAATAATTGTCTGTTTTCTTTTCTGAATGTATTTATCTTCATTCATTCTTTATGTGGTTTTTGTTTCTAGTCTTTATCTTAAACGTTGTTGTTATTAAATTTTAAGCCTTTTAAATTCTATGAAGGCAAAAAGTGGAAACCTAATAAACACATGTATATGCAAAAATTAAAAAATGAAAAAGCTACTATTTTCATTTTCAAGAATGAAAATGGGTGATTTTGTGACCGGGAAGTAACTAAGCATGACCTATTAATTAAGGACACAGAAACATGTGATTCATATGCAATTAAACCCCATGTTAAGCATAACTGCCCTTAGAGCCCTCTACTGATCCCAAGAAAAACAGCAACATCTCCTCAGTAATGCCCACAGAAATCAACAATTTCTAGAGCAGATTCACTTGTATAATAGAAGCAATACAATATTCCTAAAGTCTCTGAGCAGGGATGGCAAAGGGTCAGACATGTAAGGAAGGCACAATCCTGCCACGACTCCCAGATTTCCAAATTGCCAGATGTTAATTATTTTTATTTATTTGAAGTCCTTTAAGTGGAAAAAGTAAGATGATCTCTTTCCCCAATGCTGAAATTTTTTATTTATCAGGAACAATATCCTATAGACTTACTTTCTTTTTTTTGCCATAAATTCTCACTGACCATTCACAAAACAACTCAAACATTTCCCCTTGTACATAAGTATGAACCGATCCCCTGCCTCCGATTCTAGGTGAGCCACTGTTTGTCTTTTCCAAGCTCATCCTCTAGGTTAGGGTCATGAGAAAATGATATGGTGCCTTTATGGGAGTGAGCTCTCATCCTGACCCTGCGCTGTGAACTCAGGCTGATGCTTGTGGTAAGAGGCATCCCACCACTTTCATCTGCCCTGTTTGCATCTCCCTCTGAGTATGTCCTCCACTCTTTGTTCACTCAGCTTCTCCTCCACTTTCTACCTTCTGTTTCTGTTCCCCAGGTCCAGGCTGCTGTGACCTCCTGCAGGACTTTGTGTGCCTCCCAGAGCTCTAGACAGCTCCTCTATGAGCCTACCTTTGGGCTCAGCCCATTTGACAGCTTCCCTGCCCAGCCTCTTGCTTCCCTCATGTGGTCCCAAAGATGCTGTCTCACAGTGGGCACAGGGACCTCTTGACACTTTCCTGGGCAACAGTCTGCAGTTAGTTCAATTAGATAGTTTATGTGTAAGAGTTTTTCTAAGAATTAAATTGCCAGATAATAAGATTGTACATTCTCAATCTAACTAGATGTTGCCAATTTTTTCTTCAAAATAGTTATACAAATGTAAACTGCCTAAAGCATTGTAAGAGTGTTTCAATTATTCCACAGGCTTGACAACCTTGGTATCGTTAGACTTTTAATTTTTCCAGCTGTTGGCTGTGAAATGCTGGCTCATTGTGGCTCTAGTTACCATTTTCTATATTGCTATTAAGGTTAAATGTCTTTTATACATTTATTGACCATTTGGGTTTCCTCTTTTTAAAAATTCTGCTTTATATCTTTTTGGTTGTTTGTCTTTTCTTTTTCAGTGATGGAAATTCTTCATATCTTGTTGTACTAGTGACGTTATTAACATATGCATTTATTGTAAATGCTTTCAGCCAATTTGCCTGTATTTTTACTTCCTTTATGGCATCTTTTAATGAACAGATGTTTTTAATTTTAATACAATCCAATTTATCAATCTTGTCTTTCATGATAAATGAAGTATTTTGTGTCTTGTTTTAGAAAATCCTTCCTTACTTCAAGATCATAAACATCTTCCATGTTTCTCTTAATGTTTCTCAATTTTGCCTTTAACATCTTGTTTTAATCTATCAATTAACTATAAATGGGACAGAACTGGGTATAGTGTAGTCCCAGCAACTCATATATAAATGGGGCAAATGCTCCAGTTAAAATACAAAGATTGGAATTTATTTACTTATTTATTCATTCATTTATTTATTTTAAGGCACAGTCTCACTTTGTTGCCCAGGTTAGAGTGCCATGGCCTCAGCCTACCCCACAGCAACCTCAAGCTCCTGGGCCCAAGTGATCCTCTTGCCTCAGTCTCACAAGTAGCTGGAGCTACAGGAATTTGTCAGAACACCCAGCTAATTTTTCTATTTTTAGTGAAGACTGGGTCTTGCTCTTGCTCAGTCTGGTCTTGAAATCCTGAGCTCAAGTGATCTTCCAATGTCTAATCTGTCTTTTTTGGTGATATGACTTTATATAAAGGAAAAACATATAGACTCCACCACTAAATTCTTAGAACTACTAAATGAATTCAGTAAAGTTGCAGAATACAAAAATAGGTAAACATTTTATATACTAACAATAACCTACCCCAAAAAGAAGTCAAGAAAACAGTTCCACTTACAATACCTGTAAAAATATTAGGCATACATTTAACCAAGAAGATGAAAGACGGGCGGCACGTGTGGCTCGGTGGGGGGCACCGGCCCCATGTACCAAGGGTGGCAGGTTCAAACCCAGCCCTGGCCAAACTGTAACAACAAAAAAATGGCCGGGCGTTGTGGCAGGCGCCTGTAGTCCCAGCTACTTGGGATGCTGAGGCAAGAGAATCACCTAGGCCCTTTGTCCTTTGCTGTGAGCTGTGTGATGCAACGGCACTCTACCAAGGGGTGATAGAGTAAGACTCTGTCTCTACAAAAAAAAAAAAAAAAAGAAGAAGAAGAAAAAGAAGGGACGGCACCTGTGGCTCAGCAAGTAGGGCGCCGGCCCCATATACCCAGGGTAGTGGGTTCAAACCCGGCCCCGCCAAACTGCAAAACAAAAAAATAGCAGGGCGTTGTGGTGGGTACCCAGCTACTCAGGAGGCTGAGGCAAGAGAATCGCCTAAACCCAGGAGCTGGAGGTTGCTGTGAACTGTGTGACTCCATGGCACTCTACCGAGGGCCATAGAGTGAGACTCTGTCTCTACAAATAAAAAAAAAAGAAGAAGAAGGTGAAAGACTGTACACTGAAAATTATAAACTTTGGTGAAAGAAGTTTAAGAAGAGCACAGTTAAACGGAAAGATCTCCTGTATTCATGGACTGGAAAAATTAGTATTGTTAAAATGTCCATGCTACTGAAAGCTATTTATAGATTCAGTGCAATCCCAATCAAAATTCCAATGACATTTTTCATAGAAATAGAAAATGAAAATTCTAAAACTTTTTTGGGACACTGAAAGACCCCAAATAGCCAAAGTTATCTTGAGTAAAAAGAATAAAGCTGGGGACATCACAGTAAATGATTCTGAAATCTAGTACACAGCTAAAATAATCAAAACATCATGGTATCAGCATAAAACATGAGTCAACAGAACAGAATACAGAGCTTAGAAATAAATCCACTCTTCTGTGTTCAATTAATTTTTAAAAGGACACTAAGAAGACACCATGGAGGAAAGATAGTTTTGTCAACCAACTGTTTTGAAAAACTGGAAATCCACATGCAGAAGAATAAAACTGGACCCTTATCTCATATCATATAAAAAATAAACTTGAAATGGGTTAAAGATTTAAATTTAAACACGTGACCTGAAATCCTAAAGCAACCAGAAGAAAATGTATGGAAAGACCTTTATGACACTGTGTTGGGCAATGATTTTTGGATTTGACCCTAAAAGCACTGGCAGTAGATATCAATTTAAAATGCTTCTGCACAACAAAGAAAGCAATTAACAAAGTGAAGAGGGAAGGCACTGAATGGGAGAGAGGATTTGCAAACTGTGCATCTGATAAGGGATTAATATGCAAAAAATATATATGGAACTCAATTCAATAGCCAAAACCAAGTAATCCAATTAAAAAAGGGCAAAGGACCTGAATAGATACTTCTTAAAAGAAGACATACAAATGGTTAATAAGTGTATGAACAAAATGCTCAACATCACCACTTATTAGGGAAATGCAAATCAAAACCTCAGTGAGATATTGCCGCACACCTGTTAGAATGGTTATTATAAAAAAGACAAAAAATAAAAGTTGGTGAGGATGTGGAGAAAAGGGAACCCTTTCACGTTGTTGGTGAAAATATAAATTGGCACAGCTGTTACCAATTAAAGAGTGTGTGGTCATCTGGAGAACAGCATGGAGGTTTCTCAGAAACTAAAAATAGAACTGTTGTATGACTCAGCAATCCCACTACTGGGTAAATTTCCTAAGGAAATGAAATCAGTATGTCAAAGAGGTGTCTGCATTCCCATGTTCATTGTGGCATTAATCTCAATAGTCAAGGTATAGAATCACCTTAAGTGTCCACTGACAGATGAGTAGGTAAAGGAAATGTGGCATGTGTAATATATAGTATAGTACGTACTCAATGGAATGTTACTCAGCTTAAAAAATGGCAGAAAATCTTGTCATTTATGACAACATAGGTGAACCTGGAGAACATCATATTAAGTGAAGCAATCCAGACATAGACAAATCCTGCATGATTCATTATGTGTGGAATCTAAAACATTCTAACTCATAAAAGCAGAGAATGGAATGGTGGTTACCTGGGGCTGGGGCATGGGGAAAATAAAGGAATATTGATCAGAGAGTACAAAGTTTCAGTAGAGCATGATGGATAAGTCCTGGAGAATGTACAGATTGATGACTATAGTTAATACTATTTGTATGATGATTGTAGTTAATACTATTTGTATGCTTAAAATTTCCTGAGAGTGGATCTTAAATGTTCTCAAGGCACTCGTGTAAACCTATGTGAGATGATGGAAATATTAACAAGCTCATGTGGTGATCATTTCACAATGTATACATATGTCAAAACTACATCGTGATGTATGCTGTAAATATATGCTATTTGTATTTATACTTCAATGAAGCTGAAAGAAAAAGATAATGCTTTTTTCTTCTGTTTCCTTTTTCTAAATTCTGTTTTCTTACTGTCATTGGTGTTCTTCAGCTTCACATGGTGTGTCTAGGTAGAGATTTCTTTTTATTTATCCTGGTTGGAATTTATTTATTTTAGTTTCCCCTGGTTGGAATTTATTAAGTACTTAAATATATGTAGTGGTTCTTTGTGGGAAATTCTTGGTGTCAAATAGTATTTTTTGTTCTACACTCTTCTCTCCCTGTTACTTCTAAAATACCAATTAAATGTATATTAATATTCTTACTGTACCTTCCATTTCTGTCTTTGTCTTTCATATTTTATACAAAATGAATGGTGAAGAGGCATTAACTGAGCTAAGTTGGGAAGGTGGAAGGATATTTCAGAGAGAAGAGTATGTGGGTAACTGGGAAAGGTGAGAAAGAAGGTGTGTGTGGCTGCTGCCTAGGGGAGAGGTGTGAGGTGAGGCTGGTGACATACACAGGGATGGATTTTTTAGGGCTGTTAGCCAAAAAGCAGTGAGAAAGCAGTGTTGGGTTAGGGTGATGGTGACAGAGTTAGATTTAGGTATTGAAAAAGTCACTTGGGCTTTGAGTCAGAGAATGGATGAAAGAACTCAAACAAGATGTCAAGAAACTAAGTAAGAAGCTATTGTCATGCCCAGGCAAGAAATGTTAGCTCATGCTACACTGTTGGTTGCCAAGACCAAGAGAAGTGGATAAAATGAGAGAGATTTAAGAGACAAAGGTCAACAGAAATTTGTACTTTGGAAGTTCTGGCTACTATGTGAAGAATGAAATAGAAATAAACGGCATACTGTGATAGAGAAAGAATAAGAGATGTTAATATTTTCAAACTGTATATTTAGGGACTCCCAAATCATCAACTAAAAAGCTGTTTCAATAAGTAAGATGGTTTAGTACCCTATAGTTTCCCATTCCATTTATTTTCTCTCTCACTTTCTTCTCTCTCCTCAAACCAACCAACACCTTTTCTTGCTTTCTCAATCTCCTAACACCCTGACTTTCCAGTCATAGACGTGATTTCTATTTCAGAGGAAAACTAAAAGCAATCTGAAGAGGATTTCCCTGTGCTCCCCCGCCCACACCTGCCCCTCCCTTTATGGGCATAGATGCCCTCGGGCTCCATCTCTTCTGTTGCTGGAGCTGAGTTGTCCTCACTGGGACCGAGCCATCCCCTCCCCCCACCTTGCTCTGGCTTCTACTTCTTTTCTCTCAGCATCATCATTGTCTGTTCTGTCGATTTATCTGTATTAACATAGAAGTGTGGCCCAAGTGTTTCCAGTTAGGAAACACCTGCTGGACCTCACGGACCCACCCTCCTGCTGTCCCAGGTCTGGGCTCCACTTGCAGCATCACTGCTCAGAAGTGTTGTCTACCTGCTAGGTCTGCAATTTCTCCCTGCCATTCTCTGTCAAACACACTCAATGGGTCACTTTCCTACTTCATCACAAACCCACTCTGAGGAAGGTCCTAAGTGATATTTTGTAGCTAAATCCACATGGGAATATGGGCAATGATTGAAGGACACGGGGGTGGGGGGTGTGGACCGCCACCTGCTTGCCTCAGGGGCACTGAAGCTCATTTCTGGTTGAAGACAGGCATATTCTTTCTCAGCTGTGTCCCCTGCCTCCCCTGCTTCCCGCACACCCTGAGGACTGTCAGTAGTCACTCAAGCAAATATCCTATCAGGCACCACTTTCAGACAGCCCATCCTAGGACAATTGCTCTGTGCCTCATCACTGGATGCTCAGAGATAGCCCTTCCATATCTATGTCAAATATTAAACTTTATTCCTTATAATCATTAACCTTTATCAAGATGCCAGTCTATCACATGTCTGAAATGTTGGGAGGTAGTTAGGAAGTTCTGCTTAGGTCCTTCTGTCTCCCTGACCTACTTAGGAACGTAATTTCACTGAGATGGGAAAATTTTGCTTAAAATTATAATGAGTCTGCAACCCAGTCTCCAATAATTAACACAGAGCTAGCCCATGGAAAGTATTCTATAAATGTTTTTGAGTGAAGGAATCATTAAATTGAGCCCACTGGTGGACGTCGTCCATGTGCCTGGTGGTGTTAGTGTCTTTTCCCAGAAGAACCCCTCACTTTGAGTAGATGTTGACTCCTGCTTGTGCAGAAGCAGGACACAAACCAAACACACAAAACTCTTCTCCCAGCCAAAAAGCTTCTTAAGAATGCAAGGAACAATCTAGCTCAGATGTCATCACAAAACAGTATCTCAGCAAAGACCGTTTCTGGTGTGGGAGCCCCCCATGGCTGGAGGGAATCTTCCTGGCCATTCACTGGGGTCATATTGTGTTCTCGCCTTCCACTGTGGCGAGGCCGTGCAAAGGTGGACCCAGTGCAGACACGCAGTTGGGTTTTGTAAACCCATTTATCTTGGGATGGTAAAGATTTGTGACTGGTAGAAAGTTTTTCTTACCTATTCATGTATCATCACACCTTCTAATTTCCATTCCTTGCTCTAAATTCTACCACTTGGGACAACGATGAACATGTATAATTCCTCTTCTGTAGGATGTTTTTTAGAATATTTGAAATAATTATCATACTCATTGTGAGTTTCTCTAATACAGATTTTTCTATCCTATGAAAATCCAGCCCCTGTGAGGTGCTCTGATTCCTGTCTCCTCTGGCTTCTCAAGGGCTTCTCTTCCCTGTCTCTACTCCAAGGTCAGTTTCTCCCTCTCGGATGCATCTCCTATTAGAACTGTGCCTCATCTGGAAGAGTGCTCCCCAGTTCCATCACACCCAACTTCTCCCTGTTTCATAACAAATTTCTTTCTTATTTTTTTTGAAACAGTCTCACTATGTAGCCCTGGGTAGAGTGCCATGGTGTCACAGCTAACACCAACCTCAAATTCTTGGGCTTAAGCAATTCTCTTGCCTCAGCCTCCCAAGTAGTTGGGACTACAGGAGCTCACCACAGTGCCTGGCTATTTTTTGGTTGTAGTTGTTATCGTTGTTTGGCAGGCCCAGGCTGGGTTCAAACCTGCCAGCTCCGGCGTATGTGGCTGGTGCCCTAGCTGTGGAGCTACATGCACCGAGCCCATAACAAATATTTTGTAGTACCTCTTTTTCTTTTCTAAAATAAAGTTCATTAGGCCCGAGTGCAGTGGCTCACTCCTTGTAATCCTAAAACGCTGGGAGGCAGATGGATAACTTGAGCTCAGGAGTTCCAGACCAATCTTAGCAAGAGCAAGACCCCTGTTTCTAATAAAAATAGAAAACCTAGGTGGGCATTGTGGCAGGAGCCTGTAGTTCCAGCTACTTGGGAGGCTGAACCAAGTGGATCACTTGAGACCAAGAGTTTGAGGTTGCTGTGAGCTGTGATCCCATGGCACTCTACCCAGGACAACAGAGTGAGACTCTGCTTCAGAAGAGAAAAAATAAAATTGTTGACTATATAACTTACTTATACATCTAGTGAAAATATTAATAAAATGCTTTAGCAATGACAAAATTAAGAAATAAAAGGAAGGCAGTTTATAATAGGGTCGTATGTTTTAATATGTAAATACTTGGAACATGAGATAGGTGGCTTCTGAAACGGCTACCAGCTAAACGACCCCTTGCGTCATTCCTTCCTTCTGAGTGTGTATTGGACCTAGTGAGCTGCTTCTAATGGATAGAATATAGCAACAGTGATGCAATGTCACTTCCCAGGTTATATTATGAAAAACTGTGGTTCTCTTTGCCTGTCTGTTTTTCTGGATCATCTTGCTTACTCTGATGAGTGAGCCGCCAAATCGAGAGGCTCGTGTTGCAACAAACTACATGCAGCCTCTGGCCCATTGCCAGTGGGGAACTGAGGCCTTCAGTCCAAAAGCCTGCAAGAAACTGAATCCTGCCAACAACGCCATGAGTGAGCTTAGAAGGGGATCTGTTTCCCACTGAGGCTTGCGATGAGAATGCAGCCCCGATTGATGTCCTGATGGCAGCCTCATCAGAGACCCTGAACCCGACCTACAGAAACTGGGACACAGTAAATGTTGCCGCTTTGGCCATTTGACTTTTTTTCTTACACATCAGAGGGATGATATGCTGACTTGGTAACAAGGTTTCAGGGAGTGCGTGTCACACATGAGCATGAAAACCCAGTCATCACTCTTGTGAACTATAATAGGGTCAAAAAATGTTATTGTTATAAGCCACTAAATTGTAGGATAATTTGTTACCCTGCAATAAATAGCTAATATAATCCCTGATGAAGTAGTGAGATGCTTGCATCTACTTCTGGGTAATTATTAATATTTGGATTTGAGAGAAATGAGATCAGAAGTCATTCTGAACAGAAAGTTCAGGACAAGGAAAGCAGAGAGCTGAGTAGACACTGGATCGAAAAGTAGTCCTGTTGAAAGTAGTTTGTAGATAATCAGAGTTGTTCAAATCAGCCCCTCTGCAGCTGTGATCTTCATGGCATGTGTTCTAAGTTAAAAATCTTCATTTGCAATATCTACCCTTAATGCGTTACTCTCCAGAACAAGCACTGAGATCTGTTTATAGATCCTTAATGTTTTCCTAGACAAAGGGTATAATCTCACCCCCACCCCCCACACAAGAGTATGGGGGAGAGACAGAGTCTCACTATGTCACCTTTGGTAGAGAGCTGTGGTGTCACAGCTCACAGCAACCTCTAACTCTTAGGCTTACGTGATTCTCTTGCCTCAGCCTCCCAAGGAACTGGGACTACAAGTGTCCACCACAAGGCCCAGCTATTTTTTTGTTGCAGCTGGGCCAGGTTGGAACCCACCTGCCTCGGTGTATGAGGCCAGCACCCTAAACTCAGAGCTACAAGCGCCAAGCCCGAAGCAAATATTCTTAACTGAAGTGGATAAATGAAGAACAGGTGAGTCACGTGTTTCAGCCTGAATGTTCCTCCACCAAAATGTATACGCTAAAGCCTCAACACTAACATGACTGCCTTTGGAGACAGAACTTATAAAAAGCCAATTGAAGCTAAATGGAGTTGTGTGGTTGGGGCTGAGATCCAGCAGGATTAGCGTCCAAACAAGAAGAACAGAGAGTTCTTCCTTCCTCCCCAGCCCAAGCACAAGCAAAGAAGACAGTCTGGGAGTGGCCAGACAGCTGCCGACCACTGGCCAGGAAAAGAGGCCTCGGAATAAAATGTAACTCACCAGCACCTTGATCATGTTTTTTCTGGCCCCTAGAACTGTGAGAAATAAATTTCTGTTGTTTAATCTATGGTGTTTTGAGCAGACCAAGGCAACAGATAATAGACCATGGCTATTAAAGTAGCTAAAATGAGGAAGTATGGTTATCTCATAAACGAGTGCAGTGTTACTTATTATTTTTAAATGCAGGGACCAATTAGTATTTTCTTGGGTATGATACTGGTCAGCATGGTGATGGAGTGTCATAGTAAACAAATGTCCTTGCAACCCCACCTTGTTATAGAGCGCACGTTCACTCCCACTTTGGGATAGGACTTACCACAGTTGTGCAGGACAAAGGAATATCTTCCCCTTGCAGACTGCTCTGTGCACGACAGCATATCTGACTACCAAGTTCCAGTAGTTCCCCTTTAATTATCTGACAATCAGAAATAATCCCCTAAATTTTCAAATCTTCCTTCTGAGCAGTGGCTCTCCCACTGAAAATCATTGAAAATCATTCCTCTATTATTTCTTTAAAATTCATCATCAGCTCCTAACACCTCTACTGTCAAAACAACTGCCGCCATTCACACATAATTAGTCCCTGTCTGTGAGCAGGACTCCACCCTCAACTCCGGGAAAGTCACTTGAGACTTAATCCTACATCAATCGGCTCTGTATTCATCCAGTGACAATGGCTGGACATGTCTCAGTCTTGGTTTCCACTTCTCTAAGACTTTGCTTGCTCTCTAGCTCCTCGTCCATTTAGCATTGTTGTGACAGAAGACCTGCAGCCAGGCCATTTGTAAAAAGAGAGGGCAATTGGCTCCCATTGACCGAATAATCCAAGATCACAGCGCTGGCATCTGCCTTGCGAGCACCTTGTGCTGCATCTGAATATGGGGGAGAGACCGAAAGGAAGTGGGTGTGTACCAAGAGGACCACACAGGAGAGGCAGCCTTCACCGTGACAGCCCACTCCCACGGGAATGCATCCATTCCCGCAAGGACTAACTCCTTAAGAAAGGTTAACCCATCCTAAGGACCTGATCACCTCTTAAAAGCAGCACCTGCCAATCCCACAGCATTGGAAATTTTGGTTCCAACATGAGTTTTGACAGAGACACTCAGACCATAGCAATCTCCTTTCCTAGTGTGTTCTAAGAGGAAGGTTAATGGGATGAACCACAAATTCTGCAGCTGATCTAAGACAGTCAGCATCCTCTCCTCTGCTACCAATTCTTGGGTCCCTTTGCCATCAGTTGTCACCTCTGCAGACATAGATACGGATATGCTGAAGTGGGGTTCATTTCTGAGGGGGGTACACGCCTTGCCACAACGCTCTTCTTAGGTGATGGCTGCTGCATTTGCCCATTTACTTTTAATACTGCTCATGAGAATAACCAGAGACCACCTGGTGGATTGCTTGGTATCTCCCTGGCCTTACTGTGCAGAAGCACCCCTCTCCTGAGAATAAGGTTCAACTCTCCTGACAGGACCATCACTCTTTCTTATGCCTGAAGGACTTATGGCATAAAGAGACTGAAATGCCCAGGCAGAAGCCATTGCTTGAATTAATAGATCTCTTACCGTGACCCCTGCCTGAGTTATTCCTTCTCTGGGCACCAGGCCCTCTGTGTCTGCAGAGTCCAGAGTTACAGGGATGATGAATGATAAGGGAGGCTGCTCCTTCTACTTCTTGGTTCCTGGACCCAAGAATCTATTGATTTATAGCATATACTTGGTCCTAGAGAATGTCACCCATCCTCACAGAGTATTGTCCCCATGTTGGAATCTTGGCTTCATCTCCACAAGGCCTTTCTAACAGACCACTGGCTATGAAATAGAGTCAGTAGATCCCGTGGTCATGGGCTGCTCCCTCCAACTCTTTGATGTAATGCAGTTATGTAGTGCAGTTTGATGTGGTGCAGTTATGTGGGAATGCAATGTCAGTCGACCACACACTGTGTTAGCCCTCCGATATTGATCTGGGCTAAGGAAGAAAGGCTAATCTATACCCAGAATATGTCAATTCTAGCCATGATGTGTCACTGTCTTGTTAGGGTAATACTGTAGTCAGCTTGCCACCAGAAGATTAATCACTCTCCACAAAGACGGTGAATACTGGGGCTCAGGCTTTATGTCTGGGGCTGACCACTTGGACGTTTGGCAGCAGCTGCTGTGTCAGCATTGGGGAGCATGAACCTGTGCTTTGAACCCTCAGAGGGTCTCCATCCCTGTTCCCAGGGCTACCCTGGTCATGCCCAGTTATACTGGAATTGGAGTAGCCAGTGACAGAGGATGGCTTGTGTCTTTTGTCTCTGCTTATAGCTGATCGAATGTACCACCTCATCTCACTGTGGATTATGGTTGGGGCTATTTGACCTTGTGATTCGGTGAATTTGAATCCAATTCACAATAAGCTATTCTGATTACATGGTACTCTAAGTACTGTGGTCAGGGGCTTGACCTCTAGCAGAGCCTAGTAACACACCAACAGCTGGTTTTCAAGTGGATTATCATTCTCACTGCAGATCTCACATAGTCACATAGTCTCTCCCAGAACCCTAACGGCATACATTGGATTCTACTGAGGTTGTCATACATTCCACATAGAATCGTTTCCTGTGATAGAGACTTCAAATGCCACAGGGACACCCAGGTCATGCGGTCAAAACCACAAATCCTCTTATATCGCAGCCTAGGCAGGCCTGGCCCAGAGCCATTTCCTTACCTGGGCTTTACTCAACGCTGTAAGTCTCCGGTGTCGTCTGGATGGTGGACTAGAGCAGGACTTCACACCCAAGTGTGAAATACGTTTTCTGCAGAAATTGAAGAGGCTGTCATTGTGTTACTTTCTTAGTGGTGGTGCAGGAAGTGATAATCTGTCCTTTACTCTGGAAAAAAGAAATGTTCCAACTTCTCCAGGCCACTGATTTCCAGCAAACGTCATGGATCTATGCGGCAGGTCTCTGGTTCAGAGTGCATCACGAATGCTTTGAAGTGCATATGCTGTTGCAAGGCCTCCGAGGTGCTTGCCACTTCTTGCTCATCCAGTGTAAGATAACACCACTGATGGCGACCCAGTGAGATGCTTTCTACAGTGTCCAGATGGCACTGCCCCTCCTTATATTATGATGGGAGGCAGGACACATTGTTGTGTGTTCAGGAAGGTGTGAACTGTGCCTTGTCCTCTTCAATCTTCTCTGGTAAAGATCCTGCATCTGGGACAACACCTGCAATGGGGCTTATTATCTGAATGAGCCTGCTGTGGTCGACCGTCATCTACTGGTACCTGTCTGGCTTTTGTTGGGTGCAAACTGGGTTATGGTGGTGCATATCAATGCATATCCTTTACGTGTTTAAGGATAGCACTAATTTCTCTCATTCTTCCCGGGTCCTGATAGTTTCAATTCCCTGTGTCAGCCAGGGGAGCCATTGCAGAGCTTCTCACTTGGCATTTCCCGACATCATATTTCTCACTCTACTTCAGACGTTGAGGAATCTGTGAGCGACTTCCAAGTGCATCCATTCCGGGTGCACACTGGGGAGGCAGAGAAATGACCACCGGATGGGTCCATTTACCCAGTGGACCTCTTCAATCCAGACCAGGGCTCAAATTCCAATTGTTTACTGGTCCACATGCTCCCCACTCCACAGGGGGACCCCAGTGAGTCTTGAGTTCTCAGAATATAAATTTCAGCTCAGACCCTGCGGCCAACATTTCTCTAAATGTTTGTGTATTCTGCTTCTCTGATATAGTTGCCTGAATAAACGACCAAAGGTCCTTTTGCAAAGGACTATTGAAATCATTACTGTATTTACTTGCCACGGGAACTCCTGAGGATCTGTTCTCTCCTTTTATTTGTGGGTTCTGGTCAGAAAACTGGCTCAAGGATTAAGATTTGTTTTGTCCCTTCTTCCATCATCTATCACTTTTCTTAGTAGGAGCCATAATTTTCTCCAAAGTTCCAAGAGTCATCCTGGTAGCTTGACTAGGAGCCATAATTTTCACCGAAGTTCCCAGAGTCATCCTAGCACCCTACCAGAGTCCTCGAAAGGGTGGCAAATCATTTGTCACAGTAGCCTGCTGCCTGTATAAATAAACTCGCCCTTACCCAACTTTACATTTTTCTGCTTTGATTCATCACCCTCGGGGGCCCGTCCCTCAAACACTGTACTGCCTTTGGCCAGTACGGTCTGGTTTGTCCCGCAGCCTCTTAGGAATATGTTCCCTATCTTCCCTCCGCAGGCTCAGCACTTGCCTCCATGGGTTGTTCTCACCAGACTCTAGGTATGGGCTGGTGAGAGTGAGAGGTAGGAAGGTTGGGGCAGGTCCCCAGGTCCCTGGTCATCTTGCAATGCAGAGATTTCTGCCTCATGTTCACGCAAGGGATGAGCACAGCCTGTCACAGCCAGGACAGGGCCAGCTCTGCAGGCCAGGGGGCTGGGAGTAGACTCTGGAGGTTTTGAGAGCATTGATTCTGGAGCCCCCATTCCAGGCCTAGGGTCCCACTCATCCCAAGGAGGCCCATGACTGTGTCATAGCAGATGGGGGTGGGGAGTGGCTGAGAATTCTGATTTCTCCAGAGTGCTACTCTTCTCATCAGTAAGTCCTAAGCCTTGTCCTCCAGGAGAGAGAGAGTCTCTCTTTGGATGCCGCCACTGAGACTTTCTTTCTTTTTTTTTTTTAACGCTACAATTTCCAGATGGCACTTAGAGACTTTCTAACTTTCACAGCTTTGTTTTCAACCGGTGATTCATAGCCTGGAGCTGCCATTGTCTTTCCCTAATGCATTGGTGACTCAGCCGGAGCCCTCGGAGCCCATTGTTCTCACAGTGGGTACCTGTCTCTGACTTCAGGAGCCCTCTCTGCCACTGCCGTCCTGGAGTTCACCTCCAGGGAAAGTTCTAACAGCTGCGCTCCTGCAGGCCGGGGGCTACATCTCCACATCTCCGGGGGGCAGCGGGGCTGGGCCGGCTCCCGGAGTCGGTTTCCTCAGATCACCCCTCCGCCCGCTGTCAGGTCAGGCTCTCTGGGAAACGGACTTGGAGGGGAAAATCTGGCGAAGACGTGTTGTCTTGGGGTGTGACCGTGGTGCGTAGGCTGCTGAAGGAGTGAAGGAAGTCTTGTTGGGTGGAAGGAGATGTTGAGCCTGGCTGTGCTTGTGGCCAGCGCATCGGTCTGAGCGGGGAGGCCTCTGTCCCGTCAACAGGCAAGCGGCCAGGTCCCTGGGTCCCACCTTCACGGGCCAGCCGGGGACGACTCAGCCTGGGCTCCCCGGCACCGGGGGTGTGGCCATGGGGTCTGGCCCGCGCGCCCCGCGCCGCTGTCCCTTTCCAGGCGCCCCTGCGCTGCTGCTCAGCCAGCATTGACTCTCCTCGGGTTCGCTTTCCTGGCTCTCTTCTTTTTTTTTTTTTTTTTTTTTGAGACAGAGCCTCAAGCTGTCACCCTGGATAGAGTGCTGTGGCATCACAGCTCACAGCAACCTCCAATTCCTGGGCTCAAGCGAGTCTCCTGCCTCCGCCTCCCAAGTAGCTGGGA